>PITA01002514.1:0-159515 GCA_004023965.1 Spilogale gracilis
AGCACTTTCCTTTTCCGGTATTTGTTTTCAATGGTTCAGCTCTGCGGGCTTCCTCCCCCACTCCCCTGTCTCTGGGGGCAAGCCTCCAGACCCTCCAATTTGTTTCTACCTTTTTGCCGATGTTCTTTGTCTCTCGTGGCGGTCCAGAAGTGGGAAATATCACATTTCAGGCTGGTTTCATGGGTGTTCACGGTGGTCTCGTAGTGGTTTTTTTGCTGGAATTCAGCTCTCTTCAGGGAACTCCCCGAAATGCGGTCACCTGGCCTTCCGCCATCTTGACCCCTCCCTAAAATCTTTTAAGAAAGCCTGCTGCCACTATATTTAGCCTCTGGTTATTTTACAGTTCTGCCCATGCCTGTTTAAGGATATAAGGATTTTCTGCACCAAGAAGCTTCAAGACACAATCTCTAATCCTCCTGACCCATCTGGAATGTTAAGCTGTTGTAATCTTTTGGATCTTGCATGACAGATCTATTCTAAAGTAGATTCCAAATAGGCACTAATCCTAAAGTAGCTTTCTCAGACAAGTCAAGGATAGGTAGAGATAACAGTTTCCTTTAAAAGTATTTGCACTTGGAGACTAATATGGTATTCTTGGGTACTAGTTAGAGTGGCTCAGAGGGTATCGAACTATGAAAAACAGCCCCGACAGCCTGTCCCAACCAGTCCCTCTGCTGGAGAGTGGCACAATTTGGCCAGTCAGTACCTAATATTTAGAATGTTTGCTACCATACATCTGGCATAAGTAGACATTTCTACTTAATCTACTGCTTAATCTTAATCTACTGCTTTGAATAAATAATATTTTGTAAATCATATGTTTCATACTGGCTCTTATTTTGGATGTGGTTTTGACTGAATTTTGACTAAATTTCATTCATCAATAAAAGCTATCATTTTCAATTTAATGTGTGCATTCTTCTATTATTTTGAAACTAAGCAATAACAATCAGTTTTCATATGAGCATATCCTCTGTGTCTCGGCTGTCCCCAGTGCACAGCGCCTCCATCCTTAGACGGAATTTATTACCATATCGGAGAGGACACTTAGCCTGAATATGGCTGCCTGCCTCTCTCGTATGTGAAGTAGGTATCTAGCAGCCAAAGACCCTCTAATTCTTGGAAAAGCTGTTATAAATTTGCTTTTGTTGATCTGTTTGTTTGTTTGTAATCCAGTCCATTAGCATGGTGAGATTGATCATTCCTTTATGTAATTTTTCTTCATACACCATCTATTGAGAAAATGCTAACATACTATTAGATATAGAGAGGTCACTTTACTTTCATACAGGGAAGATGTGGATTCAAATACTAGCTCTGTTACTTATTAGCTAGTAAGTGAGATGTGGGGCAAACACACACTGTGAGACTCAATTTTCTTTTCTGAAAAATGGGTATCACTACCATAAAGAACAAAGATACTTTTGTCTTGTATTTCCATTCCAGGGAAAGCTAGAGCCTAAGAAAGTACTATGTGTAAACTTTCAGTCTATGACTCTGTGTACATCATAGCAGGGCTATCTTCTTATCTTATCACTTGGAAGAAATAAAGAGCCACAGGATTGACAGAAACCGAACATCAATATTCATGATGCTATTACATGGAGATAGAGCATTTATGATATTTTCTTAAGCTGTTATGTCTGGTTTATAATGAGTATCCCAGAATAAGCAAAAGGCTAGACTTTCAAGTCTCCAAAGAACCATTCAGCTCTATGCATCTGTCTGAATTTAAATAATGAAGCTCCACATGCACTAAAAGGCAGCTCAAGGAAAAGGGAGCTAAGAAAATTGTGTTCTTACTTGGAGAGATTTTAAGAGCAATGTTGGTAAATTCACAGAGAGATCCTTCTATGACATAAGTGACCACCGAAAGTGCAGTGGAATGAAACCCCCTTGTGCCCTCTTGGTCCTGGAAGGGGGCCAAGATAAAGTGGAGTTTGGGGTTTAATTGCCGGGGTACTCCAGCAGCGTCTGCTTACATCAGATCTTTTAGAAATGTTGGAGTTGTATTTGAAGCCCAGTTACACATTCCTTATGCACAGGGTCAGAGAGAGGCAGAAAGAAGCAGAAGGTGATGGATACTGTAGTCAGCATGAAAATATCCTGGCTCCGTTAACTCTTGAAAGGAACTGGTCTGAGACAGTATCTAATCAGAAACCTAGAACTGACTCATAATCAGGATCCTCTCAATAGAAAACTTTTTGGAAGTATCTTCAGGAAATGATAGTATTTTCTCAATAATATTAAATGCATACTGCCCTTTTCAGCATTTGGAGCTGCTGGATTCAAGGATACAGTTAGCCTATGGCAATTTAAAGTTATCTATTTGTACACGAGCAAAGATTTACCGGTAGTCAGGGCCAGACATCCCAAATGGAATGCTTAAGTCTGTGGGCCAATAACAATCTGGCAATTGGAGCAATTTATTCGCTCAAAGAATGCTGCCACATGCAAAATCTTATTCCTGTCTTTGCTGCTTATGTTACAATTTTTAATACAATAAAAATCCAGGACAAATAATGTATACCTTTTCTACCTGTAGCAGAAATTATTTACAGTAGTTATAGCAGAAATTATTTACAGTAGTTATAAATAAAGAATGCTTTCTTAGGGTGCCTGGATGGCTCAGTTGGTTGGGCGACTGCCTTCAGCTCAGGTCATGATCCTGGAGACCCAGGATAGAGCCCCACATCGGGCTCCCTGCTCGGTGGGAAGCCTGCTTCTCCCTCTCTCACTCCCCCTGCTTGTGTTCCCTCTCTAGCTGTGTTTCTCTCTGTCAAATAAATAAATGAAATCTTTAAAAAAAAAAGAATGTTTTCTTAGGCGCATACTACTATTCTTTGTTTTAGGCTGAACACATAGGTAACATAAGTAAAATGGTGTAATGGGTGTGTGTGTGTGTGTGTGTGTGTGTGTGTGTGTGTGTGTGCGTCTATGTGTGTGATGTTCATAGCTTTGTATCATTTCATTATCATCATCGTTTCTTGCCAGGAGCCGGCCTGGCAACAGTCAGTCAGGGTTCCCCGAAGGTGGCTATCTTTGATTCTGTCTCTCTTTTGCAGGCTCTCTGCCTTTTCCTCTACCTCCAGCTCTGCCTTTGTCTCTCTTGACTGTCAAGGGCCCAGTCTTTTATTATTCAAAAGTGAGGAAGTTGGGGGATGCAGTTAGGTTAAAGTTAAACAAAGGGATTCAAAGCAGGCAGAGTCAAGCCTTTCTAAGAAACCAGCCTTTACCCTTAAAAGGGAAGTTTGTGAATAGACTCAGTTTGATAGTTGGGCAGGAAGTAAAGATGGTGTTGATGACTGTGACATAAGTATAACTCCAGATACTTGGCGGGGAAAGCCTGGAGGGACTTTCATTCACATTCACAGGTACCTCCAAAGATTCTGGTGGCTTGGGCCTGGCAGGAGGGGCGGATAACACACAGTCCCCGACAGTTTCTTTTGCTGGATTATTTAAAACCTTAAGATATAGTAGCGACCTTTTAAGGAAATAGTTTAGGACAGTACCTGCCATTTCTAATTACTTTGTTGTTTTCATATATACTTTCTGCCCCCCACTTAGGCACTTTACTTACTATGAAAATTTACCTCTCTTCTCTTTGTCTTAATAAGATTCTTGGTTTCTCCATCCAGTGATTTAGCTTAACAAATGTTATCAAGCCTTACAATTTTCCAGGTATTTAGGCTGCATGATTAATAAAGCGTGCTTCCTAGCTTCAAATAGCTCAAAACCAAACTGGAGAAAGAAGCCCACATATATATGTGTCTAACACTGACACATAAAGGTACCAAACTGTCCTAGCACACTGAACATGCAAAATTCAATAGGAAAGTAGATAATCTTATACAGCAAATCTTAAGAAATGTAAAATTTTCTCCCAACACTTGACTATCATCAATTATAGCTTAATACAACCCTAGTACTTTCTATACTTTTTCCCCCTAGTATGTTTTCTTTATATCTTTCTCTTTTTTAAGATTTTATTTATTTACTTGACAGAGAGAGAGAGAGAGAGAGTGCAAGCATGTGGGGGGGTGCAGAAGGAGAGGGGGAAGCAGGCTTCCTAAGAGCAGGGAACCTGATGCAGGGCTCGACTTCAGGACCTTGAAATCATGACCTGAGTCAAAGGCAGGTGCTTAACTGACTGAGCCACCCAGGCACCCAGCTTCTTTATATCTTTCTGTTGTGCCTTTCTTGGACTCAGATTCTTTGGGGAATGTTACAAAACTTGGGACTCCAGGTTCATTATCTAACGACTCCAATAAGAGTTGACTTTTCTCAGCCTCTCTTCAATACATGATATTACTAGCCCATAGTCACTATTAGGGGTCTCTTAGGGAGCCATTAGAGGTAAGTTAACCTAGGCTGTTAAAAGTCAATTAAAATGAAGGTCATCAATGTTCCTCATAACCTCAGGATCAGCTCAGTCAGTGGACTCCAACATTAGCCATACAGTGGAATCTTCTGGAAACCTTTCAAAACTAATGATGCCTACATGTTTCTATCACCATCCCCACTCCCCCACCAAGATTCTAGTTTAATTGATCTGGGATGCTCCTCAGGTCTTTCTAATATGTAGTGAAGAAACATTGCCTAACTCTATACTATTTCCTCTGGCTTACATACATTTCTCTTCCCTTATACATAAATGAAAGATTATAACTAAAATTGACTACTTCAAGACCTCTCCATTCCCATGTTCAGAGCACAAACATTCCTTGTGCTAAGTTTCTCTCAAATTATGGGCTTCCTTTGTCTTCTAGTTTTGTGCAGTGACATCAAAACAGGCCAGCAATTTTTCTTATACTCCTTCTACAAAGACAAGAAATCTATGTCCCTTTGCCTTGAATCTGGGTTGACCTTGATTTCATACCTATTACAAGTATGATATGGCAGAAAAGCACTGTGCAGTTTCTCAGGCTATGTCAAACAAAACCATAAGGTCTCTGGCTGGTTCTCTCTGAGCAACACTCGAAATCCTGAGTCCCCATTTGAGAAGACTTACCACCCCGAAACTGCCAGTCTAAGAGCTAGGACACGAGGAGAGATCACCTGTAGCAGTCTGACCAATAGTTCTACTCTTCAAATCAACCCAGTTTAGGTGTAAGTTATGTAAGTAAGGAAGTTCATAGCTGATTTTTCTCCCCCACTACTACTGAGTCATCCATGTCTTTGAGTCTTTCCAGAGAAAGTCCCTGGTGTTGTGAAACAGATCAAGTCATTCCTGCCATTTCCTGTTCAAACTTCCAACCAACAAAATCACGAAAAGGTACAGAATTTGGTACCGGGAAAGAGGATATTGCCTAGCCAAAAAAACATGTGGTGGCGGCTGTGGGAACCATGCCAGATAGAAACTGGAATGTTCTCGAGACTATTGGTGTGAGCCTGATGGGGTCTCAAGGAGGTTGTTGATGTGGGATTAAAAGACTGTGGGGAGGGCGCCTGAGTGGCTCAGTTGGTTAAGCGGCTGCCTTCGGCTCAGGTCATGATGCCGGAGACCCGGGATCGAGTCCCACATTGGGCTCCCTGCTCGGCGGGAAGCCTGCTTCTCCCTCTCTCACTCCCCCTGCTTGTGTTCCCTCTCTGGCTGTGTTTCTCTCTGTCAAATAAAATCTTAAAAAAAAAAAAAACTGTGGGGAAAATGTAGTTAAAAGCAGGAGGAAATGAGATTCTTGGTATGTACCAGCAAAAAGTTAAGCAAAACTATCATTTATGTCTGTGTGGAAAATTGAAAAGATGTACCATATGAACAGATGGTCTGCTGAGTGTTTCCTTGTAGAATGTCAAAAACATCAGTTGTATTTTTCTTGTTAGCTGAGTATGATAAGGTATGTTTAG
The DNA here is from genome assembly GCA_004023965.1 of Spilogale gracilis. Classification (NCBI taxonomy): domain Eukaryota; kingdom Metazoa; phylum Chordata; class Mammalia; order Carnivora; family Mephitidae; genus Spilogale; species Spilogale gracilis. Next base: position 5,845 of record PITA01002514.1, read on the forward strand.
AAAAAGGCAAGCTAAAGAAGGAATTATTTAAGTTTCAAGCACAATTTAAAAGAAATACAAAGAATCAACAACTTGCTCTTTTTGAAAATAAGACTCTTTGTAACTACCAGTTTTCCAAACAGAAGGTTATCAAGAAAGAAATGGCTTGTATTATTCAGGGTTCTCCAGAGAAACAGAACTAATGGGTTGCTTATCTATCTATCTATCTATCTACACATATATGATATATACAAATATGTACACATATACATACATATGTATGTTAGTTATGAGGAATTGGCTTACATGATTACGGAGGCTGATAAGTCTCAGTATCTGTAGTCAACAAGCTAGAAAACCAGGAGAGGTGATGGTATAGTTCTGGTCCAAAGGCCAGTAGGCTTGAATCCAAGGAAGGGTTGATGTTTGAGTTTGAGTCTCAAATCAGGATAATACTGATGTCTGAGTTCAAATCCAATCAGATAAGAGGAGTTCCCTCTTATTCAGGGGGAGGGTCAGCCTTGATCTAGTAAGGACTTCAACTGATTAGATGAAGCCCACCCACATGAGCTTTGTTCAGTCTGTTGATTTAAATGATAATCTCATCTAAAAACACCCTCACAGAAACACTCAGAGCAATGTTCAAACAAGTATCTGGATATCGTGTGGCCCAGTCAAGTTTACATGTAAAATAACCATCACAAGGCTTCAAAGCAAATACCAAGTTCAAGGTGATACAAGAAAATATTTCCTGGTGAAAAAAATATCACCTAGTAAAGATTACTGAGAAATAATTTTTTTTTATTTCTCCAAGAGACTTAAGGTAGCACCTCCTAGAACTTTCCAGACAGACAAAAGGACTTAAAGAGAGGTACCACTACAGATCTCTTTGGCAAATATAATCTGTCACATGTATGTAACTTTCTCCCGAGACTTATGCCAGTTTTCTGATTGATACCTTATTTTCCTACAATAGCTTTCTTTTGTACCGTTCTAATCACTTGTCAATAAAACAGATTGCTGACTTTTTTTTTTTTACAGAATATAACCTTTAGAAAATCTTAGCTTCTGGGCACCTGAGTGGCTCAGTTGGTTAAACGATTGCCTGTGGCTCAGGTCATGATCCTGGAGTCCTCTGATCAAGCCCTGCATTGGGCTTCCTGCTCAACAGGGAAACCTGCTTCTCCCTCTCTCACTCCCCCTGCTTGTGTTCCCTCTCTAGCTGTGTTTCTCTCTGTAAAATAAATAAATAAAGTCTTTTTAAAAAAAATCTTAGCTTCATGTTTTAAAATGGCCAATCTTATCCAGAATAATGCAGTATAAACCAGTAAAACTAATTCATGATATTGTTTTTACTTTTTAAAAAAAATTGTATTTATTTGAGAGAGAGAGGACCAGCAGGTAAGGAACGGAGGGAGTAGCAGACTCCCCACTGATCAGGGAGCCCAATGCAGGGCAGGGATCCACCTCTGGACCCCAAGATCATGACCTGAGCTGAAGGCAGACACTTAACTAAGGCACCCAGGTGCCTCCACTGCTTTCCACTTTCAACACTAGTGTACAGATTAAAGGACAAAATTGTTAAACACAGCTGTAGATGCAATGCTTTGTGAATGACCCACAATATTATAAGATGTAAAATATAACAAAACATAAAATATGGGGAACAAATAAATGTGTGGAGCACGTTTATGCAATTGAAGTTAAGTTGTTATCAATTTAAAATGGACGGTTATGCCTTCAAGATGTATTATGAAAGACTTATGGTAATCACAAAGCAAAAACCTGTAATAGAGGCATAAATGAGAAAGAGAAAAGAATCCAAACATACCACAACAAAGAAATCATTATTTCACAAAGATAGCAGGAGAGGAGAAAAAAGAACAAAGAAACTACAAAATAATCAGAAAGCAATTATCAAAATGGTGATTACCAATCAAAAAGTACTCTAGATGTTAATAATGTAAGTTCTCCAGTTAAAAGACATAAAGTACCTTGAACAATTTAAAAAAAAACACAAAACAAAACCTAACCCATCTATTTACTGCCTGCAAGAGACTCACTTAAGGTTTAAGGACATTCATAGGCTGAAAGAGAAGGGGTCGAATAACATATTCCATGTAAATAGGAAACAAAAGAAAGCAGAGGTCATAATGCTTACATGAAACAAAGTAGACTTTAAGTCAAAAGTTGCAACAAGAGACAAAGAAGGTCATTATATAATGATAAAAGTTCCGTTCATCAAGAGGATATAACAATTGTAAATATATACACACTCAATATCAAAGCATATTAATGTGTTTCACAGTTAGCAACACATTAGGAGGCAGGAAGAGACAGCAATGCAATTAACAGTAGAGGATTTCAACACTCCACTTTCTTTTTCTTTTCAACACTCCACTTTCAGCAATGGGCAGCTCATCCCAATAGAATATTAATAATGAAATAATGGACTCGATGAGTGCCTGGGTGGCTCAGTGGGTTAAAGCCTCTGCTTTCAGCTCAGCTCATGATCTCAGGGTCCTGGGATCGAGGCCGCATCGGGCTCTTTGCTCAGCAGGGAGCCTGCTTCCTCCTCTCTCTCTGCCTGCCTCTCTGCCTACTTGTGATCTCTCTCTCTGTCAAATAAATAAATAAAATATTTAAAAAAAAGAAATAGTGAACTCGAATGACACTTCAGACCAAATGGACCCAACAGACATATACAGAACTTCCATCCAACAGAAGCAAAGTGTACATTTTTTTTCAAACATGCATAGAATATTCCCATGGATAGATCATATGATAGGTCACAAAACAAGTCTTAACAAACTTAAAAAGATGAAATCATACCAACTATCTTTTCTAGCCACAGTGATATGAAACTGAAAAATCAAAAACAGGAGAAAAGCTGGAAAATCCACAAATATGTGGAAGTTAAACAACACACTTATGAACAACAAATGGGTTAAAAAATGAAAAGTGAAATAAAAAGTATCTGAAACAAATTAAACTGGAAACATAACATACCGAAGCTTAAGGGATGCAGCAAAAGTAGGGCTTTTAAGGCAATAATTGTCTACATTAAGAAAAAAGAATGATCCAAATAAACAACCTAAACTTATACCTCAAGGAACTAGAAAAACAACAAACTAAGCCCAAAGTTCGCAGAAGAAAGGAAATAATAAAGAACAGAGAAGAAATAAATGAAATGGAAACTACAAAGACAATAGAAAAGATCCACAAAAGTAGTTTATTAAAATGATAAACAAAATTGACAAATTTTTAACTAGATTAAGAAAAGAGAGATGATTCAAATTAACACAATTATAAACAAAGGAAGAGATATTACAACTGATAGCACGGAAACACAAAGAATTATAAGATATTACTGTGAACAGTTATATGCCAACAAGTGAGATAACTTAGAAGAAATCAATAAATTTCTTGGCCAAGACTGAATCATGAAGTAATAGAAACTATTAACAGACCATTAACAAGCAAGAAAACTGAATCACAAATCAAAAATCTCCCAACAAATAAAAGCCAGGGACTAGATGACTTCACTAGTAAAATTCTATCAAATACTTAAAGAAGAATTAATACTGATCCTTATCAAGCTCCTCCAAAAAAAAGAAAGATAGATAGATAGAAAGAGGATAAAAAGAAAAAGAGAAAGAGAAAGAAAGAAAAGAAAAAGAAGGAACACTTCCAAACTCATTTCACAAGGCCAGCATTATCCTGATACTGAAACCAGACAAGGACACTGCAAGAAAAGAATATTACAGGCCAATATCCCTAATGAACACAGATACAAAAGTCCTCAACAAAATACTGGCAAACTTAATTCAAGAGCATATGAAAAAGATCAGGCACCATGATCAAGTGGGATTGATCTCTGTGGTACCAAGATTTTTTGACACATGCAAATCAATAAATGTAAGAAACCACATCAATAAAATGAAGGATAAAAATCATATGATTATTTCAATAGATGCTGAAAACACATTCAATGTCCTGTCATGATAAGAAACATTCATCAAATTAGGTATAGAAAGAATGGACCTGACTAATAAAACCCATATATGACAAGCCTGAGGCTAACATTATACTCGATGGTGAAAAGTTAAAAGCCTTTCCTCTAAGATCAAGAACAGAACAAGGATGCCCACAATTGCCATTCCTATCCTGTCAGGGACGGTGTGTGATCTGCCCCTCCCGCCATGTCCAAGCCACCAGAAACTTTGGTGGAGGTACCCATGAATATGAATGAAAGTCCCTCTGGGCTTTCCCCGCCAAGAATCCAGAAAGCCATATACCTTGTGGGTCCAGGCAATATGTTTTTTGTGTCCCTGGGACGTGTGCTTGGGCAAGCGCTCATCCATGGCACATTGTTCCATTTAATCATCCTCCTGGTAATCATATCTCTGTATCTCTTATCTGTATTCCTTGATCCCTCTTCCTCAATGGTCTCAAGTCCTGTGAGTTTAAGCAATTACTCTGTACCCTGCAGTAACAATACTAATCCTGTCTCTAGGGTGGGTGCAAAAGCAGTTAAATCTTTAACTGCACCACCCAACTTCCTCACTTTGGAATAATAAAAGACTGGGACCCTTGACAGTCAAGAGAGACAAAGGCAGAGAAAGAGGGAAAGGAAAGGGCAGAGAAAAAGGCAGAGAGCCTGTGAAGCTAGAACCAGAGAAACACAGAGCAAGAGAGACAGAAACAGAGTAAAAGGAGAGCCAGAGAGACAGAAGCAGAGCCAGAGAGCCTGGGAAGCAAGAGAGGCCAGAAAGCCAGAGAGCCCAGAAAGCCAGAGCCAGAGAGCCAGAGCCAGAGTTAGAGAGCCAGAGCTAGAGAGCCAGAGCCAGAGAGCCAGAACCTGAGCCTGAGCCTGCTTCATAGGTCTCTCCTGACTGACCTCGGGTCTGTCAGCTTGCATCAGATCTCCATGTCCGTGTCATTATTTCGCCTGCCAGACATCCCATGGTTCAGGACCCACATCTCTGCTGAGGCTGGTCCCCGGCACTATCCAACAAATAATAGAAGTCCTAGCCATAAAAATTAGGCAAGAAAAAGAAAAAAAGTTCATACTGGAAAGGAAGAAGTAAAATAATCTGTTTGTAAATAACATGATTTTATATAGAGAAAAACTTGAAGATGCCACCAAAAAATTTTTTTTGGATTAATAAATAAATTCAGTAAAGTGGTAGGATACAAAATGAATGTGGAAGAAGGAGTCACATTTCTATATACTAACAAACTATCAGAAAGAAATTAAGAAAGCATTTCCATTTACAATAGCACCAAAAAAAAGCAAAGACTTAGAAATAAATTTAACCAAGGAGGTAAAAGACTTCTACACTAAAAACTATAAGATATTGATGAAAGAGTTTGAGGAAGATACAAATAAATGGAAAGACTTTCTGCATTCATGGATTGGAAGAATTAATATTGTGACCATACCATATTACCCAAAGCGTTATACAGATTCAATGCAATCCCTTTCAAAATTGCATTGCCATTTTTCATAGAAATAGAAAAATTATTCTAAAAATTTTATGGTACCACAAATGACTTGAACAACCAAAGCAATCTTGAGAAAGAAGAACAAAGCTGGAGGCATCATGCTCCCTGATTCCCAAATATTCTACAAAACTGTAGTAACTAAAGCAATAGTGCACTAGCATCAGAACAGGCACATAAATCAGTGGAATGGAATAAAAAGCCTAGAAATAAACCCATGCATATATATGCAACTACTTTTTGACAAGGGCACCAAGAACACACAATGGAGAAGGGACAGTCTTCTCATAAAATGGTGTTAGGAGAACTGAAAATCCACATGCAAAAGAATGAAACTGGACCCTTATCTCACACCATTTATAAGAACTAACTCTAAATGGATTAAAGACTTAAATGTAAGACCCGAAACTGTAAAACTGTTAAAAGGAAACATAGAAAAATTTCCTTGATGTTTGTCTCAGTAATGATTTCTTGGAGAAGACACAAAATGCATAGGCAACAAAAGCTAAAACAAACACGTGAGACTATATCAAAGTTAAGGGCTTCCGCACAGAAAAGAAAGCAATCAATAAATTGAAAAGGCAAACTAAAGCATGGGAAAAAAATATTTGCCAACCATATATCTGACAAAGGATTATTATCCAAAATATATAAAGAGCTCATACAGCTCAATAGAAAACAAGCAAATAATTCAATTAAAAAACAGGCAAAGGACGGTAAGTAGATACTTTTCTGAAGAAGATGCACAAATGCCTAATACATTCATGAGGCATTACTAATCATCAGGAAATGCAAACTAAATCCACAATATCACCTCGTGTCTGCTAGGATGGCTGTTATTGAGATGATAACACAAGTTGGTGAGGATGTGGATGGAGAAAAGGAAACCCTTGTGCATGCTCAGTGGGAATGTAAATTGGTGCAACCAATTTGGAAAAATACTATAGTAAATCCTCAAAAGATTAATAATAGAGCTACCATAGGATCCATCAACCTCACTCCTGGGTATATATCTGAAGGAAATATAATCAGTATCCCAGAAAGATATCTGTACTACCATGTTCACTGCAGGATTGTTCACAATAATCAAGAATTGGAAACAACCTAAATGCCCTTCAACTGATGGATGGGTAAAGAACATGTGTACATACATCTACAATGGAATATGATTGAGCAATAAAAGAGAAGGAAATCTCCCTCTTTGATTTCTTCCCATTCACTTTCATCTCCCTTCTCCTATGATCTTATGCACTATTTCTTAGATTACATGTATGAGTGAAACCATATGATTATTGTCTTCCTCTGAAGGTGAAGGTGCTTCTTTGGATCACTACATTTGTATCTTTGGGGTAAATACCTACTAGAGCAATTGAGAGACTCTTAACTCTAGAAAACAAAATGAGGGTTGCTGGAGGGGGTGGGGAGTGGGGGATGGGGTAACTGGGTGGTGGGCATTAAGGAGGGCACGGGATGTGATGAGCACTGGGTGTTATACACAACTGATGAATTACTAAACTCTACATCTGAAACTACTGATGTTGGCTTGTTGAATTTAAATTAATAAAAGAATTAGAAAAGAAGGAAATCCTGCCATTTGTGACAACATGGATGAATCTGAATAGCTATTCAGATTCGCTGAAGTAGCCAGACTGAGTAAGACAGATACAGCACCAATACTCTATGGTATCAATGACATAAGGAATCTTAAAAAAGGAGAAAAAAGCTGATTTCATAGAAACAGAAAACAGGACGGTGGTTACTAGGGGCTGAGGGGAGGAGGAAATGAAGACAGGTATATCAAAAGGTGCAAACCTTCAGTTATAAGTAGAATATATTCTGAGGGCCTAATATAGAGCTTGGTGACTATAGATAATAATAAGGTATTATATGCTTGAAAATTGCTAACAGTAAATTTTAAGGTGTTCTTCTCATACACAAAACAAGAGTTAATTCTCTGAAGTGAAGGTCGTGTCATCTTGATCTTGGTAATTACTCCACAGTGTATATGTATATTAAACTGTCACATTATATACTTTGAATATACACAAGTATATTTCTCAATGATTCCTCAAACTCTGAGGAAAACAGGAAGAAAGGTTTAAAGTAATTCTTTTCCATAATCCAAATCCTATTCTGTACAGTCCATAATCTCAGATTCTAGAAGTTGAATTGCGGCCCAAACTGCTAACTTAAGCAGTTACTATTTCACTTAATATTTTTTGATTTTAATGGGCTTACAAAGTCAGTTATTTTGAGGTCCACACGGAGCAAGATTTTATTTATTTTATTTTATTTTTTATTTGATTTGATTTATTTAATTGACAGAGAGGGAGATAGCAAGAGAGGGAGCACAAGCAGGGGGAGTGAGAGAGGGAGAAACAGGCCTCCCACTTAGCAGGGAGCCCCCAATGTGGGGTTTGAGCCCAGGACTCCAGGATCATGACCTGAGTGGAAGGCAAAAGCTTAATGACTGAGCCACCCAGGCACCCCAGGAGCAAGATTTTAAATACCTACAAAGGATTAAGATAGTCTAATTTATGACTCCTTTGTCCCCATACAAACCTGTGAACCAGAATTTATATGCTTTTCAAAATATGAGAGAATTCTAACTTAATAAAAATGTGGTAATGGTATTTACAAAAGAAAGCTGTAAGTCTAGGATTTATTTAGTAGCTTTCAATGTCTAGGATGTAATTTTGTCCTAAGATGAATTTTTGCTAAGAGTGAGGTTGCCCTGTGAGACAATTTCCTTCAAAGTGCATTAGTTCCTCAGGAAATAGTAAACCTCTGACTAGCTTGGGATAAAGTGACTTACATTATTGTGGTCATGAAAAGGACCATGGCTCTTTCGCTTGATTCTAAAGCTGATGCAGAGCCAGATGAGTGCCCTCAAATGCCTTCATTCATATGGTCATTGCTTTAATATACCTTTCTTTAGCACCTACTGTGATTAGGTACTGTTATGGAGACACTGAGCACTCAAAAACAATAACACATATCCCTTGCCCTGAGCAGCTAATCATCTAGTGGGAAAGCCACATCACACAGGAGAGGCTGTCTGAATTCAATCATCAAAAAGAAATACATTTATATGAGTAAAGAGAGTAATATAAGGGCATTTTAAACATAAGAGCTCACAAAAACAAAGCCCTAAAGTAAAAAAAAAAAATCATGAATGGCATCAAAGACTCTAAACAGTTCATTGTTGCTAGAATATAAAATACAAAACAGCAAGTGGTAGGTGATGAATCTTGATTGATAGTCCAGGGTGAATTGTAAGAAACATATGTTATGGTACGGAGTTTGGACATATGGGAACTCACTAGAAGACAGGAGAATAATGTTAACAAACTTGATTTGGAGAAACAATTCTGGCACCAGCATGGTTAATGAGTTAAAGAAGGTTAAAATCAGATGCAGAGGAAACAATTAAGAGGTTTTTGAAGTCATCCAGTTGGGAAATGACTATAGTTCTGGCAATGAAACAAGAAGAAGTAGAAAAATTCAAAATACATTTTGAAGGTCAATTTGGAAATCTTTGATGATGAATTAGATGTAGAAGGTGAGTGTCAAAGAGGACAGAAAGAAGTGAAGAATGACTCCTAGGCTCCTTAGCTTGGGAAAGGAAGTGAATGTGAACACCATAAGCTTAAAGAACACTGGAAGAGGGCTACTTTTTTACCGTGTACACATGGGAAAAGTTATGTCATAAACTCACTTAAAAAATATTTTATATATTTATTTGACAGAGAGAAACAGCGAGAAAGGGAGCACAAGCAGGGGGAGTGAGAGAGGGAGAAGCAGGCTTCCCACAAAGCGGGGAGCCCAATGTGGGGCTCAATCCCAGGAGTCTGGGATCATGACCTGAGCAGAAGGCAGACACTTAACGACTGAGCCACCCAGGCGCCCCATAAACTCACTTTTGACAAGCTGTATTTGAAGCGCATTTAGGCTGAGTATAAGATCCACGTCTGGAATTCACGTAGATATTTTGAGGTCTATCGATATCTGAGAGTGAAAACAATGAGACTGGATAAGATGACCCCACGGGGAAATGTGTTAAACAAAATGAATAGTGAGGCAAGGAAAGAATCCTAGGAGACCCCAGTGTTTAATGACCAGGCAGGTTAAGAGAAACTTTTTCTATGCTTGAGGGAAGATTCCCCAGAGCACTGAACATTTTCCAACTGAGCTTTGGGGATGAGGGCAACAAGAGGGCCCTAACGGATCTCTTTATCGCCACAGAAAGCTAAAAAAGGAATTATGAACCTCATTTATGGAGCTGCAGTTTGTTTTGTTGATATCACAAGACGAGGTATTTGGTAGCAAGACAGGGGATACGGTTTGCTTTGTCCCTTTTCCATTTAAAATGTGCTTGATATGCTCTAAATTTTTGCTTGGGAAAGCGTGTTTTATAATTGTATTAGTCAAGGCTCTCCAGAGAAACAGACCAACAGGAAGATACACACACACACACACACACACATACATACATATATACACATGTGTGTGTGTATATATATAAATGTTTTAATGCATAATATTTATTACATGATTGTGTTTATATATGCATATATGTATATAGTATATATACTATAGTATGTATACTATAATATAATATTATATATGAATAGTGAGGCAAGGAGAGAATCCTAGGTGACCCCAATGTTTAATGACCAGGCAGGTTAAGATAAACCTGCAAAGGGGGTGAAGACAAAATAGAGAGGAGAAGAATGAGAAGTAGAAGTCACAAGAGTGGATGACATCACTAAATCACAATTAGGGATAATGACAAAGTTCTTAACCTTCACTAGTATATATAGTGTATATATATATAAATACACACACACAAAATACTCATATACTATATATACCATATATAGTGTATATATACTATACATACATGTATCTATGTACAAATATATATGTACTTGTGTATATGTATACAAGCATATATATATTATATATAATACATACTAAAAATCTATATATATAGTTTTTATTATGAGGAATTGGTTCATTTGATTATGTGATTGCGGAGGTGGAGAAGTCCCATAATCCACTCTCTGCTAGGTGGAAACCAGGAAAGCCAGTAGTATAATTTAGTTCAATTCCAAAGGTCTGGGAATCAGAAGAGCTAATGGTGTAAATCCCAGTCAGAGGACAGAAGAAGATGGGATGAGATATATGTCAATGCAAGGCATGGGGCTCAAGGAATGAGGCAGGAAAAAAGGAGAGGATTCCTCTCTTCTCAGTCTTTTGTTCTATCCTGGTCCTCAGTGGACTGAATGACGTCTACCCACTGGAGAGGGCATTCTGCTTTACTGAGACCACCAATTCAAATGCTAGTCTTATCCAGAAATATCTTCATAGACACGCACAGAAATAATGTCTGATCTGGGGACCCTGTGGCCCATCAAGCTGACACATAACATAGCCATCACAATATTCACTTCAGGAAGAAAACAAAACAATCATTTATTGGGTGCCTACTTTGTATGTTTCAGACAAAGTACCTTTATTTTTTAGAAATTCAAATCTAGTAAAGGACACAGATACGCAAACAAACAACTATAGTAGTGTGTATTGTGACCAATTCTCTAATATCAATAAGTGCAAAATGCTGTTAGAACTCAGTTAAGGAAGTAATTAATAATTCTGACTGAGTTGTAGTTTGGTGAGAAGAGAATATATAAGAAAGTGACACAAATTGAAACTTGAGAGATCAGTAGTGCTTTGCCTGACAAATAAGTAGGTAGGAGAAGCATTACATGAAGAGTATATGTAGGATCAAGAGGAAATTAATATGACTGAATAGACAGTGAGTTTGGGAATGATGGAATGTAATCTAAAGTAGCTAGATATTTGAGGGGCGCCTGGGTGGCTCAGTTGGTTAAGCGTCTGAGTTTGGTTTAGGTCACGATCTCAGGGTCCTGGGATCAAGCCCTGTTTCAGGCTCCCTCCTCAGCGGGGAGTCTGCTTCTACTTCTCTACCTGCCCTTCCCCTTCCTCCCACCCCCGCTCATGCAAGCACTCTATCTCCCCAATGAATAAATAAAATCTTGAAAAAAAATAAAGTACCTAGATATTTGAGAGAAAATAATTGTTATGAGAAAGAAAGGGTGAAACGGTTTTGTGGAAAACTCTGAATTTAGACTTGATGGTAAAGGAAAAACAACAATATGGTTAAAGCAAGAGAGTGACATTGTCAGATTTGCATTTTGGAGAGATTGAGCTGTGATTGAGAGAATTCAGGGGATAGTGCAAGGTTAGAGGCAGATAGACGCATTTAGAGGCAATTGTAGGCCCAGTGAGAGATATTGGTGGCACAGGTTATGAGAGATCCAGGGATTATGGCAAGGAGAGATCACATAGAGCAGAATTTGGAGGGGGAATGCAAAGGACTTGGCCATCTTTGATATTTTACTTCCCTTGTTGTCACTAAGAGACTTCTTGCTCAATACACTGAAAGATAATACACTTACAAAGGATAGAAAGCATGGCTAAATAACGAATAGGTATGAGGCTTGGCAGGATTGTAGGGGTGAGGGAAAGATCTGACAGAGAGAAAAAATGAATTTGGTTTTATATATGTTGACTTTGATGTTTTGTTACCACTCTACAAGGTTTCCATTTAGATGACATACTGACCATTTGACTACCTTGCTTCAATGATTCTCCAGCATGTAATGGTTTGATGTGATGATTTGCAATGGCTTGTAAGGCTCTCCATAATTTAGATCTACCTTTCAAGTATTGTATCTTGTCACTTCTCACTCCCCACCCTCCATTTCAACCATGTTGAACTATAAGTTCTAAAACTCCTTGCTCTCTCCAGCCACTGAATCTTTGTATCTTTATATACACCGTTCCTTCCTCTCTACCCCCACCCCACCCCCAGAGACTGAAACATGCTTTCCTGCCTCCTCAGCTAACTCCTACTTACTATCTGGGACTCAGCTTAGACATCATTTTTTCTTTAATTTGACTGGGCACTTGTTTGTAGTGACTTCTATCCTACATGTGCAATGAGGTTAGGAACTTTAGCCAATTCATTAGTCATTTTATCCCTAGCACATAGTATATTCTTTAAGACATAGATATTGAAGAAGTAATTATTGAGTAAGTGAAATTCCTGACAATCAGTGGGAAGAAGTGTTCTCTAATCAATTAGATATGCAGAGCTCTATTTAAAAAAAGAATTGTTTTGAATGGTTTCAAAGAAGAAATTGAATCATTTTGATTATACATGTGCTAGTCAAAGTCTTTAAAGTAGACACAGGGACCTCTGGGGGGCTCAGTCAGTGAAGAACCTGCCTTCAGCTCAGGTCATGATCCCGAGGTCCTGGGATGAAGCCCCGAGGTTCTGGGATCAAGCCCCGTGTTAGACTCCCTGCTCAACAGGAAGCCTGCTTCTCCCTCTCCCTCTGCCCCCCACCCCCCACACTTGTGTGCACTCTTTCTCTCTCAACTAAATAAATAAAATCTTAAAAAATAAAGTAGGCATCATAATTCAGGGAGGCCACTTGGTTGAGAAAACTGTAGCTTAATGGAACTCAGGGGAATAGTCATGTTTAAAAACAGGATGAACCCTGTGAAGAGACATAGAAAAAATAGTCAGAAAAGTGTGAAAAGAAGAGAATAGCATCTGAAAAACCAAGGAAGGAAAGAATCTCGGCAGGGTCAACAGTATTGTACTGCAGGAATAACCATTAGGAAGAAAGAACTGACAAGAGGCCATTTGCTTGGGTAATCTAAAAAGTAAGAGGGAAAGAAGCCAACATACAAAGGCTTCACGAGGTATTTTTTGAACTATATTCCCAATGATCTCTCTTCTTACATACTTGCGCTCTTGCAGCTCATTACAGGTGAAAAAAATCCAATAAATATTGGCATTTGAACTTAGCAAAAGAAAGTGAAGCATCAACCCTTGCTTACCATTATGTGGGCATGTCTGCACTCTGAGCCATGTTATAAATGTGCTCAAAGCCCTTAACTAGCTAAATAAAATAAACACACACCAATAGTTTGGGTTTTGCATGCAAATGAGTGAACATTTTGTACATACTGGGCTGCATGTTGAAAATATTTATGAGTAAATGCTCACTATAAGTTATGCACCTAAAATTCTAATTATAGATCATTATTCCTTTTGCAAACATCACAAGTTAAATTTTAAAGTGAAAGAAAAAAATCTTTCACAGTACCTTGCCTGATAATATCTTTGGTATTCAACTGTACCTCCAAAATATATTTTTAACTTTTGATCTCCTTACACCAATTTTAATGTTGTCTTACTCCATACTTTCTCAATCGCACTTGGCTTCAGGTAGCTTCTTCAGATAACTAGATTACTCACATGAAATAAATCTTCACCACTTCTCATATACTGGCAAGAAAGGCATAAAAATTCTCACTTGCGGGTGCCTGGGTGGCTCAGTGGGTTAACCCTCTGCCTTCGGCTCAGGTCATGATCTCAGGGTCCTAGGATCGAGGCCCACTTCGGGCTCTCTGCTCGGCAGGGAACCTGCTTTCTCCTCTCTCTCTGCCTACTTGTAATCGCTCTCTCTATCAAATAAATAAATAAAACATTTAAAAAAATTCTCACTCGGTCAATGCTGGGATCCATTCACCAAAGGCAGTCAGAATGGCATAATGGAAAGTGCAGGACCTATCTCATCATTTTTTTAATGTGTCTTCTAAAACCAGTTTCAAATCTTTAACACTGTGTCATAACACTGTGGTTTTAAATGTATGTAGGGGAACTATTTAAGGCAATGCTAATAGAGTGAGGGTAGAGACAACAGAAAAGACGAGATTTCTACACCTCACATGGGCTGTGAAAATAACAGAGCAAGTAGACTGTGACAGGTCTGGATATAACATGGAATGCCTACAGAAACCACTGGAAAAGCTATACAAAATTATAACAAAAACAATTGATATGTCAAAATGGAATTCTAAAAAAAAAGTCGATACTATCCACAGGAAGGCAAGATAATGAAAACAGAGACATGAAAACAAGGAGGAAAAAACAGAAAACAAAAAAATAAAATGGCAGAAACACCTGGGTGGCTCATTGGTTAAGCATCTGCCTTTGGCTCAGGTCATGATCCCAGGGTCTTGGAATCGAGCTCCACATCAGGATCTTCACTCAGTGGGGAGCCTGCTTCTCCCCCTCTCTCTGTCACTCCCCCTGCTCACAGGCACACACACTCTCTCAAACAAATAAATAAAAGCTTAAAAAAATAAAATAACATATTTAAATCCTATCATATCCAGCTTACATAAAACCTAAAGACTAAATACACCAATGAAAAGACAGAGACTGGCAGAGTGAATGAAAAAATAAAGAACGAACTTCTATACTGTGTATAAGAAATTCGCTTCAAATGAAATGTTATATGTGGGTTGAAATTAAAAGGATGGATTAAAGGTATACCTTATGAATATTAATCAGACCTTTACTAAGACTGACAAAAGTAAAGAAAACACAGATCACTAATATCAGGAATGAAACAAAGGATATCACTACATCATAAGGATCAGGAGGAAACACTATGAACAACTTTATATAACATAAATTTGACAACTTAAATGAAACGTACCAATTCATTGAAAGTCACAGTCTATCACAACTCACACAATGTAAAATAGATAATTCAAATGGTCCTATAAATATTAAGAACCTCTAAGAAATTAGAGGTTCTTTTTCTTTCTTTAGAAATCGGAGTTTTAATTTACAAATTCTCCCCACCAAAAAATCTCTAGACCTAGAGTTTCATTAGAGAATTCCATAAAAATTACACAAAATGTTTACAGCATGAATGCTAAATGTATGCAATCTCTTCCAGAAAATAAGAGTTGGAAATGTTTTCCATTTAACTTTATAAAGCTAGTGTTACCCTGATACCAAAACCGGACAAAGAAAGTTAAAATGGTTATTATCAAAAAGATAAGAGATGACAAGTGCTGGGGAGACCCCTTGTACACATCTGGTGTGAGTGTAAATTGGTATAGCCATTATGGAAAATAGAACGGCAGTGCCTCAAATCAAAATAAAAAATACAACTACCAAACAATCTATCACTATATATATGTCAAAAAGAAATGAAATCACTATTGCAAAGAAACTTCTGTACCCCATGTTCACTGCAGCATTATTTACAACAGCTGAGACATGGAAACAACCTAAGTGTCCATCAGTGAATTAATGAATTAATGTATAAAGAAAATATGTACATGTGTGTGTGTGTGTATATATATAGTATTATATTATTGCAGTTATATATGCAATCAAAAGAACTGAGCTAATAGAAATGGAGAACAGATTAGTGGTTTCCAGGGGCAGGGGTTAGGGAGTGGGGAAAGATGGAGGAAGGTTGTCAAAGGATAGAAACATCTAGTTATAAGATGAACAATTTCTGAGGAGTTAATGAACATTGTGGTGTCTACAGTTAACAATCCTCAACTGAAAGTTGCTAAGAGAGTAGATGATTAAAGTTCTAACCACAAAAAAGTAACCACGTGAGGTGATGGGTGTATTAACTAATCTTACTGTGGTAACTGTTGTGCAATACACATATCAAATCATTATGTCATATACTTTAAATTTATGCAATGTTATATGTCAATCATATGTCAATAAAGCTGAAAAGAATACATATATACATACATAAACTGTTGGTTCTCTTAAAAATATAATTAAAAAATTAAAATGACTCCAATTTTATTTAGACATTGTACTTAGCAGGAAAAGATTTCAAATTAAAATACTATTAATATCTTTCTGATAGTTGCAAAATTAATAGTGTGCCTAAAATACACTGAACAAAATTTGATAGAACCTAGAGGATAAACAGACAAATCTAGAGTAAGAGGCAAAGATTTCAACATCTATCTCTCAGTAATTTATAGAACAAGTATCAATAAGTTTAAAGTGATTCAAATCATATGAAGCTAGTTTATGACCTCCAAAAAATTAAATTAGAAGAATGATAGATAAATAACTGGAATATCTGTAGATTTTTATAAAGAAATTAATATAATTGGAAAGAACCCAGGGACCAAAGCAGCAATGAAAATCTACAAATATTTATGGGATATTGATAATGCAAATCATAAAAGAATACCTGTAATTTTAAATACTTAAACGTTGAAAGTCGTAAAAGCAATAATCTAAACTTCCAGTACAAGAAGCTAGAAAACTATGAACATAGTAAATTAAACTCAAAATATATAGAAAGACGTAAGCATTAAATAGGTGTATCAGTTCACTGGTGCAGCCATATAGAAGTACCATAGACTTATTGTCTTAAACAACAGAAATTCATTTTCCCATAAGTTCTGACGGCCAAAAAGCTGAGATCAAGGTGTTGGCAAGACTGGTTTCTTCTGAGGGCTGTGAGGAGAAGCATCTATACCAGACCTCTCTCCTTAACTGGTAGATGGACCTCCTCCCTCTGTCTTCCCATAGCTTTTCCTCTGTATCTATATCCACATTTCTTTTTTCTTTCTTTTTTTTTTAAGGATTTTATTGATTCATTTGACAGAGAGAGAACCCAAGTAGGTAGAGCAGCAGGCTGAGGGAGAGGCAGAAGCAGGCTCCCTGCTGAGCAGGGAGCCCGATGAGGGGCTCGATCCCAGGACCCTGGGATCATGACCTGAGCTAAAGGCAGACGCTTCCCCCAGTGAGCCACCCAGGCACCCCTTGTTCACTCATTCTTACAAATAGCGAGAATCGCCAGGCCTGGAGTGGCTTCCAAAGGGACATCTGCTGCCTGGTGGCTTTTGCTGAAAGTATTTAAAGCAAAAGTGTTGGCCACAGCAGCTGGGAGCAAGGGAATAACAGCCAGGAGAAGCAACAGACAGGCTACCAAGTCTAAGAAAAAATGGGGTTGAGATAGGAGCTACACAGAGGAGGGAATGGTGTTGTTAAAAGCTCCCACATATATTGGGGACTGGAGAAAGCTGACCACGAGCTCAGAGCTGGATGCATGCACAGAAGAGACCTGAGAAGACTCTAAGCTTTCACCCTTTGTTGACCATAAGGATCCAACAAGCATAAAGGGAAGGCCAAGGCAGAGTTGTAAATGGCCTGGCTAAGCACTGAGGAAACACCCCCCAAATAGTGCCAATCTGCAACACCTAGGAAAAATATGGTTTTG
The DNA here is from genome assembly GCA_004023965.1 of Spilogale gracilis. NCBI lineage: Eukaryota > Metazoa > Chordata > Mammalia > Carnivora > Mephitidae > Spilogale > Spilogale gracilis. Next base: position 23,496 of record PITA01002514.1, read on the forward strand.
TTTTGTTTCTATTCTACCTTTATTTTTCTTTCCATTTTTTTTTCTTTTTCATTTACTCCAGGAATTTAAGGCAACTGTCAAAATCCTAACTGGTCAAATAAGCTACCAGACATAGACTCCAATGGTATGCAGGACAAAATCTGTATTATTATACAGATTTTACAAAAATGGTTTAGAAAATTTACTAAGCAAACCAACGACAAAAACTCTCAACAAATAAATGGAATTACAAGTGACCCCAATTAACCAAAACAATCTTGAAAGAGAAAAAGTCATAGGACTCATGCTTCCAGATTTCAAAACTTACTACAAAGCTAGTGTTGGCATGAGGATGGACACACAGCCCAACAGAATAAAATTGAGAGTCTAGAAATAAAGTCATACATAATAACCAATTGATTTTTTTTTAATTGCAGTGTGGTTAACATACAGTGTTATATTAGTCTCAGGGGTACAATATAGTGATTCAGCAATTTTTTACATTACTCAGTGCTCTTCATAATAAACACACTCTTAATGTCCTTCACTTATTTCACGTTCCCCCCACCCAACTCCTCTCTGGTAACCACCGATTTGTTTTCTTTTGTTAAGAGTCTACTTTTTGGTTTGTCTCTTTTTTCTTGGTTTGTTTCTTGAATTCCACATATGAGTGAAATCACATGCTATTTGTTGTTCTCTGACTGATTTTACTTAGCACTATACCTTCTATATCCATCCATGTTGTTGCAAATGACAAGATTTCATTCTTTTTATGTTTGAGCAATATTCCATTTGATATATATATGTCTGTGTGTATCATAATTTATCCATTCATCTATCGATGGATATTGCTTTCATAATTTGACTATTATAAATAATTGCTTCAATAAATGTAAGAGTGCACATATCTTTTCACATTAGTGTTTTCATATTTTTTGGATAAATGCCCAGTAGTAGAATTACTGGATCATATGGTAATTCAATTTTTAATTTTTTGAGGAGCCTCATACTGTTTTCTGCAATGACTGCACCAGTTTGCACACCCAATGGGGCATGAGGCTTCCTTTTTCTCCACATCCTCACCAATAATTGCTGTTTCTTGTGTTTTTGATTTTAGCATGGCCATCTGATTTTTGACAAAGATGCCGAAACCAATCACTAGGGAAAGAATAGACTCTGACAATAGTGCTTGATATCCACATGCAAAAATATGAAGTTGGATCAAACTGTATACCATCTACAAATATTAGCTCAAAAATGGGCCAAAGACCTCAACCTAAGAGCTAAAAGTATAAAACTCTTAGAAAGAAACATGCCAAAAAATCCCTGTGATGGTAGATTTGGCAATTCTTAAACATGACAATAAATGCAAAAGCAACAACACAAAATATAGATAAATTGGACTTCATCACACCTAAAAGTTCATATCCATCAAAAAGACACCAGCATTTATATGATAAAAGGTAAAAACAATTACATAGAAACACTGACAGACTTGGGTGGGAAGGTGAGGGCAGATACTCCTTGTGGCAAGGAAAGTATTTCAGATCCTCCCGAGTTTGTCTTGTTATTATTGTTGGAGGAGCCCACTTTCTAAAGATATAGGGAGATTAGAACTGGTTGTATATAGGGGTGGTATTGAATAGGGATGTAGGATTATCTTGAAGCTTATAAGTATATGTATATGTAAAAGAAAAAATAAAGGAAAGAAGAGAGAAGAAAGGGAAAAAACATAAAACAAACAAGCAAATGAGAGGCAACAACAACAACAACAACAGAAAATACAGGAATGTGTTTGAAAAAATTTCAAGGTAAAAAATTGTTATGGAGTGTTGTATTGAGTATCACGTGATAAAAAGTGGGTTAAAAATTAAAAGAACAAAAACTGTGAGAATGAATTTTTAAGTTTAAAGTGGAAACCTTAAAAGTAAAAATAGAAAAAAGCTAAAAAAGCAAATAAGGTGAAAAACTGTATGAATAAAGTGTACAGCTTTTGGGGCAGTACCAGGAGTTTAATAAATTGTCTTTCCCCCTCCCCCCGATGTTGAGGTTTTACAGTTTGGGTGTTGTCCTCCTGTGCTTCTGGCTTGCCTTCTGGGGGCGGGGCCTGCTGCCCTGTTTTCAGTCCCTTCTACCTGGGCTGCATCTCTATGCCCCCTTCCTAGGGACTGGAGTCTATTGTAACCAGGTTGTCAGGGTTCAGTTCTCTGGGGGGGGGGGTTGTTCTTTTACGGTCCTTGTCCCCCGCGATGATCCAGAAGTGTGAAATATCACATTTCAGGCTGATTTCATGGGTGCTCACAGTGTTCCTGTAGTGTTTTTTGCAGGAATTGAGCTCACTTCAGGGGACTCCCTGAAATGCGGTTACCTGGCCTTCCGCTATCTTTGCATCTCTGTTCCTAATAACTAGAAATGGAAAACTAGGTAAATGTCTCTCAATGAGAGAATACATAAAAAAGGTGCTGTATTCAAATAATAGAATATTACTGTGTGGTCAAAAGGAGTGAACTCCTGATACAAACAAAAACACTCCACATCTCACAAATGCACTGTCAAGCAAAATAAACTCATCATAAAAAAGTGCATGCTGTATCATTCTAAGTATATGAGGTAGAATTATTGTGTGATGATTACAAAGACCAGATCATTTGTTCCTTCTGGAAAGTTCTGACTGGAGAAAGGCATGAGGGATCCATCTGGGGTCGTGAACATATTTAACAACTCAACTCAGGTGATGGTTGTACTTGTGTATGCTTTTGTCAAAGCTCATTAACTTATACAATTAAGATATATTCATTTTAACCTATGTGAAATACATCTCAAAACTATAATATTTAATATCAAGTTTGCATGTGTCTACCATAAGGCACTTATGAGCTAAATCTTATCTTCTCTCTGACTTTACTATTTAGGCTGGGTGACAGATCCTGTGGGTAATGTCAACAAATTATATGGGTCAAACAACTTTAGTAAAAGCAAAATCTAGAGCAGAGATCTGAACTTTATTGGTTTTGTGATTTTTTTTTCAAAACCAATATTCTTTTATGAAGCCTAAATATATTACAGTAGGCATCATTCCTTTGGTTTTGTTTAGTTATTCTAATTCTCTTCATTTCTCAGTAATTTTGTATTTGAGGCTATTTGTATATGTGGTAGGCAGGACTGGGTAGAACACGCTACAAGTGTAGGCAATGATAAGATAAGAAGGTACAGTTGAGAACCATTGTAAACACTTAAAAAAAAAAACCTTGTAGGGGTGCCTGGGTGGCTCTACACCTGGTTGGGAATCAAAACAAATACCTAGCCTTGACATTTACCTAGGGAAAAGATACCTCAGGCAACCAAAGCAACAACTTTTTCTCTGCCTTCCATGATTACAAGGTTTTTATTAGATGATAAAATTTCTATCAGTTAACTGCACACTTACTGGTCCCATTTCATGATATAATCATGTGGCCTTTAGGGTGAATGTTTCAAATACTTTAATTCAGAAAAGTAGTAAGTGGGAAATTAAAACAACTGAAGTTAAAGAATATATTAATTTAAATAGCTCTTTCTTTTTTCATTGAAATTAGAGAAATATACCACAGCTATAAAGAGTTACTTTCTTGGCTTAACACAAGTCTCATAAAATATTATTCAGAATTATAAACTGAAGGGGCGCCTGGGTGGCTCAGTTGTTAAGTGTTTGCCTTAAGCTCAGGGCATGATCCCGGAGTCCCGGGATGGAGCCCCTCATTGGGCTCCCTGCTCGGCAGGAAGCTTGCTTCTCCCTCTCTCATTCCCCCTGCTTGTGTTCCCTCTCTAGCTATGTTTATCTCTGTCAAACAAGCAAATAAAATCTTTTTAAAAAAAGAATTATTAAGTGAAGTTAGGGAAAGTGCCCTTTGAAAATAAGAACTACCCTTCCTTTCTCTCCCTATCTCCCCCCCAAAAAGTTAAGGATACTTCACATGATGGAAGCATATACCCACACACATGTATCCTTCATTGAGCAATCCCATTCCACTAATGCATACCAAACACCAACGATGACAATGAAAGCACAAGGGGAACTTAAATTTTGTGAATTTAGATGCTTTTAAAAAAATGGTGAAATCACAATTGCCAGTATGCATTTTTTCAAATGGTTGTTGAAATGAAGGTGTATTTGGTGCCAGTTGACCAATCCATTCTTTAAAAAAAAAGATTTTATGTATTCATTTGAGAGAGAAAAAGAGAGAGAGAGAGAGAGAGAGAGAGAGAGAGAGAGAGAATAAGTGCGCACTAGTGAGAGAGGGGCAGAGGGAGAAGGAGGAACAGACTCCTCACTGAGCAGAGAGCCGGACATGGGACTCAATCCCAGGACCCTGGATCATGACCTGAGCTGAGGGCAGATGCTTAACCAACTGAGCCACCCAGGAGCCCTTGGCCAGTCCATTCTCTCAAGCAGTTGACTTGATTGATTTTTGCTTAGTTTGGGGTGTGTGTGTGTGTGTGTACCTGTGTGTGTATTTAGCTTTTTTTTTTTTAATGACTGAATGAACTGATTATCAGTTGCTAGACACACACTTATTTCCTTGATTGAAAACACAATTTAAAAAACACAGTAAAGCACAGTACTTGTCTTTTGCAACAGAATGTAGGTTAGTCAATAGAAGCATTCACTTGTATAGATTTTCACTTAATTAGTAATGGATGCTTCAGGATCAACTTTTTTTTTTCATGTTGTCTTCTTGAAATGATTTGAAACAACAAGCAGACTGTTATATATTTCCCCTGAGATTCTTTGCCCTCTAGTCAAAGACCACCAGGGACACACTTGTAGTTTAACGAGTTAGATTTACTACTCATTGTAAGGAAGGAAGATGTACACCCTGGGGAACGGTGGTGTATCTCAGAAAGAAGGTGCTAGAAAGAACTTATTATGGCATTCCTGCTTTGATTGGGTGATTTGGGGGATTGGGTGATGCCAAAACTCGGGGGCAATCCTATGATTGCATATCACAATAAACCTTTAAAGGGAGGACAGACTAGAGGGAGGATAAAACTGTTTTAATAAAGAAGTAATATTTTGTCCAAGAACACATATTTGTAGGTTGTGCAGTGACCTCATTTTGGTCTGTGCCAAGACAATCTTCTGAAGCAGCCTCATTTTGTCTCACTCCATCATGGTCACAGAGTGACCTTGTCTGATGTCAGTGTTCTGTGAAATTGTTTGTGTCCAACAGAAGAACAATATGGCCTAGCTGTGAGTGTCAGGCCATCTCTCTGAAAATTCCCAAGGCCTACCTCTAAGTGTCAGACCAGTCCCCAGATGTCAGGGGCTGGGTTTTTCTTTTTCCTTCCTCACACTTTTGTTTTCACGTAAAAACAACAACAACAACAACAACAACAACAACAACAACAAAAACAAAACCACAGAATTGAAGATCCCGCTTGCTCTTGAAATAATTTTAAAGATATATAATGAAGTTAAAGACTCAATTTTTTGGTGCCACCCCACCGGTGACATTTTTACCAGAGGAGCAAAAACACAGTGTTCAAGATAGTTTAGATTCCAAATGATAGAGGTAAGTGAGGATTATTTTTCATTTCAAGTTTTAACTCAATCTAACTTATTTTAATTCTCCCTTTTCCCGAGCCTGTACTTTATTAGTCTTTGTCCTGCCCTCAGGCTCAAGACAACCATGGAAGAACCTGCTACCACCAGCAGGTTTAACCTTGCCAATTTGTGAAAACTCCAGCATTCTGCATTTGAACTTGCCCCCTCCATCGGGCCCCTTGGCTCACCAGCCTCCATGATCTCATGAGACAATTTCTTTTTTTTTTTTTAAAGATTTTATTTATTTATTTGACAGAGGGAAACACAGCCAGAGAGGGAATACAAGCAGGAGGAGTGAGAGAGGGAGAAGCAGGCTTCCTGCCGAACAGGGAGCCCGATGTGGGACTTGATCCCGGGTGTTTGGGATCATGACCTGAGCCAAAGTCAGTCGCTTAACCAACTGAGCCACCCAGGCGCCCCGAGACAATTTCTTATAATAAATCTCTCTCTCCAACCCCCCCCCCCACCCACCCGCCCGCACACACACACACAGACACCTTCCCAGGGACCTAAGACTTGCCTTAAGCATCCTCCTTGACACACCCAGCAGGATGAACTTGACTGTGCACACAGAACTATGGGTCCTCTCCAAATTTCTAAATTCACACTCTCACCTCTTACCAAGTCACTGTCCCCAAGATAAACCAACACAGACTCAGGCCCTTTTGCACACCTGTTTATGCAGTCCAACAGGCCCAGAGTCAAATTCCAGTCTGACATGAGAGTAAGCAAGGGACTCAACCACAGTGAGCCTCAGCTTTCTTATTTAAAAAATTGGAGTTACATTAATAATTCAGAAATAGGGCACCTGGGTAGCTCAGTTGGTTAAGCAACTCCCTTCGGCTCAGGTCATGATCCTGGAGTCCTAGTATCGAGTCCCACGTCGGGCTCCCTTCTCTGCAGGGAGTCTGCTTCTCCTTCTGACCTCTCCCCTCTCGTGCTCTCTCTCTAATTCTCTCTCTCTCTCAAATAAATAAATAAAAATCTTTAAAAAAATAATTCAGAAATACATTTTAAGTTCTGCATGGGATAAGGTATGTAAAGCCTTGGACACAGCTGCTATTATTACTGTTCTCATTACTGTTAGTATTATTAAAATTATTATGCACACAAGTCTCCATTTTGATCACACAATAGAGTGGGTATACTTCATGTCCTCCAGACAATAACAGATGGTTCACTGAAAAGTCATGTGCGCAAGGATTATGTGTTGCTAAATATAGACAGGCTTCATAAACTTTAAACCCTGAAGTCATGCTTGTATCCTTTTGCTTCAGAATTCCATCCCACTTCTCCATGGAGGTGAGGCCATAAAATATCTAAACATAGGAGTAAATATAGTAGCAATGTTTTCAATGAAATATGACTCTGGATAATTTTTCTTATGCAGGAATAAATAAAACATTAAGATTACCACCGATCTTTTATAATACTTAATGGCTAACATAATTGGGTCTTCAACAACACAGACAAATATAGCCTAAAATGGTGGCCCATCAAGATTATAAAAATGTCTGGGGGTGCCTAGATGGCTCAGTAGGTTAAGCATCCTAATTTGACTCAGGTCTGATCTCAGGATCCTGGGATTGAGCCCTATAATAGGCTCCCTGTTCAGCAGGGAATCTGCTTCTCCTTCCTCCTTTACCCCTCCCTCTGCTCATGCACCCTCTCACAAATAAATACATTAAATATTTTAAAAAAACAACAATGGGGTGCCTGGGTGGCTCAGTTGTTAGGCATCTGCTTTCAGCTCAGGTCATGGCCCTGGAGTCCCGGTATCGAGCTCCGATTCGGGCTCCCTGCCCGGTGGGAAGCCTGCTTCTCCCTTTCTCACTCCCCTTGCTTGTGTTCCCTCTCTTGCTGTGTTTCTCTCTGTCAAATAAATAAATAAAATCTTTAAAAAAAGACAATGAAAAAGATTGGGTCTTTAAATTTTATAATAGAATCCCCCCATGCCCCAACTTCTATATCCCTCCACCTATTCCCAACTCCTGAGAACACCAGAGAGAAAATTACTCATCTTGCTTGAAATCAGAGTGCACTCAGCATTCTATGCAATTCTCTGGTTGCAACATAAAAGTAAACTTTCAGAAGTACAGAAAGTTTAGGAGATGAGAATTCAATCAGGATGGCCACACACTTCTTCAAAGTGACACTCTGGAAGAAAGGCCTTCAATATTTTGAGGAAAAATTATTTCCAACTTTGAACTCTTTGTCAATGAATCAGAAGGACAGAATATTCAGATGTACAAGTTCTCAGATAATTTGCCGCCATTACATCCCTTTTAAGTAGGCAATGGAAGTACCCCACCAAAAAAAGGGGGAGACAGAGCAAGAAACAGAAGGAAATGAGATCCAGAAAGAGGAGATCAATAAGAGAAACCAAGACTTTAGGTAACAACTGGCACAAGTTGAAATAGAATAATGGAGGACTCCAATAAATCTAGCTCCAGGAAAGAGAAAATTAATAGGTTACCAAAAGTATTTTCTCAGTACATATGTACTGAAAGGCAATTTGCATTTCCAGAAAATTAGTCATAAGTATATAAATTTTTAAAAAGAAATTTCAGGAAATGGAAAATTGTACCAGGAAGGATGTATAATTATTCTCAACTCATGGTTCAGATGTGAACCTAATTTAATCATGATATTTATGACCTGAATGTTGATCTAGCCATGCCAATAGACAATAGTGGTAGAGAAGTCCTTAATTAGCCTTGTAGAAGTATTTCAATTTTGAATAATGGTTGGAATAATTAGTAAAAAATGTAAAGTGTAGCCCAAAGAATGTCTGGGTTTTTACTCATAAGAATGAAATAGATTTGGTGTAGAGATCAAAATCACAGAATCTAGTCAGTCTGGCTCAGGGTGATTGTGTCTTTTTAAATGAATACATCCCATGTCATTTCTCTGTAAAAAACAGATTGATCTGCATTTTTATTTGATTAAGGAAGCAGAAATGATACAAATGACATATGGGGTAAGGGGTTAATAGCCCCTAAAGATAAAGAGCTCCTACAACCTAACACCCCCTCCCAAAAAAATCAAACCTATTTTAAAATTAGGCAGAGGATCTGAATAGACATTTTTCCAAAGAAGACATACAGATGACAAACAGACATGGGAAGAGATGCTCAACACAACTAACCATCAGGAAAATGCAAATCAAAACCACAGTGGAGATAAGAGTCACAATGACTAGTGTCAAAAAGGTAAATATCAAGTGTTGGTGAGAATGTGGAGAAAAGTGAACTCTTGTGTACTGTTGGTGAGAAGGTAAATTGGTACAGCCACTGTGGAAAACAGCGTGGAGTTTCCTCCAAAATTTAAAAAAAAGGAATACTATATAATTCAGTAATTACACTTCTGGGCATTTACCCAAAAAACCAAAAGTGCGAATTCAAAAAGATATCTGAACCCCTGTGTTTATTGCAGCATTATTTACAATCACCTAGGTATTTACAATCAGCCTAGGTATCCATCTATAGATGAATGGATAAAGAAATGGTGGTGTACATAGACAATAAAATATTGTTCTGCCATAAAAATATAAAATCAAATCTTGCCATTTAGGACAACATGGATGGACAACATAGAGTGTATGATGCTGAGTAAAATAAGTCAGAGAGAGGAAGACAAATACCAGATGATTTCACTTACATGCAAAATCTCAGAAGCAAAACAGACAGACAGAAACAGAAAGAGACTCCTAAATACAGAGAACAAACTGGTGGTTGTCAGAGGGGAGAGGGTTGGGGAAATGGGCAAAGCAGGTGAAGGGGATTAAGTGCTACAAACTTCCAGTTGGTGAGCACTTCATAATGTGTATCAATGTTCAATCACTATGCTGTGCACCTAAATCTAATATTTAGAAGATGGGATGGGAAGATGGAGAGTAAATGATGATTTACTTTCTCCCTTTAGTAGAAAAATGGAAATTTCTCCGCCCAAAGAGTGAAAGGGGAAAAGGGGTGGGAGTGGTGTAAAGACATACAGACATTCAAAAATCTAAATCTGTCAACCCTGATTGCATGAAGAACAAAATATTTTTTTCTAATAAAAATATACTTTTTTAGGGGCGCCTGGGTGGCTCAGTTGGTTAAGCGACTGCTTTCGCTCAGGTCATGATCCCGGAGACCCGGGATCGAGCCCCGCATCGGGCTGCCTGCTCGCTGGGAAGCCTGCTTCTCCCTCTCTCACTCCCCCTGCTTGTGTTCCCTCTCTGGCTGTGTTTCTCTCTGTCAAATAAACAAAATCTTTAAAAATATATATATATATACTTTTTTAAAAAGGAAGCAGATATTGATGTTAGGTGGTAACTCATCTTCTACCCCAGCCACTTGTTTCTGCCTTTTTGTTGTTTTGTTCTTTTCTACAGATCTGATACAATTTCATGTAGAGTGGTTTATTATGAGACTTTTTTTGACTTGTGAATTCTAACTGGCATCAATGAAATTGTTTAAGCAGATGTAAAGAGAAAGTTCATTTGCATATTTAAGCACCACTGAGCCAGAATATACAAACCCAAACACCAAGTTCTTTTGTCAATACCAACTTGCATAAAATTAGAGACACCGATAAGCTGTTTATTTAGAAGCACAGCCCATAATCCTGGGGACCCTCTGAGGGCTTGTCCTTTGCTACAAGTAGAGAAATTAGTAAAAATGCCCACACTCGAGGTTTTATAATTTCATATTGAAATATGAAAGTTTAGCCATGCAAGAATATTCATATTCTAGGATTAGTGTAGGAGGCAAAAAACAGAGAAAAACTTTATTTGCATGATGGAACAAGTCATAACTCTGAATTTGCATAAGCAGGTCTAGCCTCAAAGGTAGATGGAGCCAATAATTAATTATCTATGTGATATGATTCACACAATTCCCCCATAATAGTCCTCCATCCAGCAGTGTAGAAAATAATCCACAGCTAGCAATTCAGTATTGAATGTTATTCAATCACCTACAAGAAAATCTTCCTACAAATGAGATGAGTTCTATGATTACTCCAAATTGTGCATTCTTTCATAAGATTTCTTTCCTCTCTGACATGCAAGATGGTCGGGCAACATGGGAGTACTGGGATAGAGACTATAGTATGATAGGAGAGGGCAAGAGGTTGGCCAAAGTAGGGGAAAGAAAAAGAAGGCTAGGATGTGGTTGATAAATTTTCCCTAATTTCATGATTTTGTCTCTTCTGATCAAATGTGATCCCCAAATAAACTGATAATATAAATCATTCCAGGAGAGATCAGAAGGTCAGGTGCATTATGATACAGGCCCTTTCTAAAAAGAAATCATCTGTAGTCTAGAGAGTTGTAAGGTGTTTGGCTGTACAGTGTCAGTCATCAGGAATTCTTAGTTGGGTTGTGTTTTTCCTCCATGTTCCATCATTCTATTTCCCTCTCAACACACATCCCACCACCCTTTTCTGAGTCCTATTTCCCATACCCTGAAGTCACTACTCTGCTGGACTGAATCAATTCCCTAAAATACATTGTTTCCTCTTTTTTTTTCTTCCTCATTCAAATCCTATGTGTTCTTCCAAATTGAGGTGAGTTTGAATTTTCTTTGAGACAGGGAAAATTTGTTTCCAATAAGTTAATAACTTAATTTCACCTATTCACAGGCCATCTAAGAGTTTTGGTTTATGAATGAAACTGAAGCTAATAATCATCATGGTTGAAATTATGGTTGAAAATATTGCCTTATGAAGTCAGTCAACTTTTTTTTAAATTTAGTACATAGTATATGTGTAGAACTTGACTCAGCTCAACAGCCTTCCAAAGGTGTTTTTACTTCAAGGTGGTGGAAGAGTAGTGGCTACAATGGGAAGAGAACAAATAAACATTTCTACAATCCAGGTTCTATCACAGCTACACACGCTGCCCTCTTGCCTGTGGGAAATGGACCCATACGCAAGATCCAACAAGAGTGATGAGGGGGGTAGGAGGACGGAGGGGGAGGGTGACATCCTTGAGCAGGAATCTTCTTTTAAGAACAGAGAGGATTACACATTCTATGCTAAGGTTGAGAGAATGAAGCATTGCCTTGCACTATATACTGCTTGAGTTAGCCTTTCAATCCTCCCATGGGTTCCATACCTGTGGTGAAATGATATATTCTCCAACGCTATGGTGATCTGATTTTTCAAACCACGTGTGAATTTCAACAGATAATGTGTTCCAATTACAAGTTTGAGAAACATGGGTCTCCTACTCATTAGTGCCTAAGACTGATATTCAGTCCCTCTGTAGGAAGTATCTACCAAAGTTGCAAATATGTCCTCTATTGTATGCTCATCCCCTTATTGTTTGCAATTTTTCTCTCCACTGACTCTCACAAGATTTTCAATTTCTGTCTTCTACTTAAGGATGAACTAAGTTCCAGACCTTCTTAACCTTAGCATAGAATGTGTAATCCTCTCTGTTCTTAAAAGAAGATTCCTGCTCAAGGATGTCACCCTCCCCCTCCGTCCTCCTACCTCCCCCATCACTCTTGTTGGATCTTGTGTATGGGTCCATTTCCCACAGGCAAGAGGGCAGCGTGTGTAGCTGTGATAGAACCTGGATTGTAGAAATGTTTATTTGTTCTCTTCCCATTGTAGCCACTACTCTTCCACCACCTTGAAGTAAAAACACCTTTGGAAGGCTGTTGAGCTGAGTCAAGTTCTACACATATACTATGTACTAAATTTAAAAAAAAGTTGACTGACTTCATAAGGCAATATTTTCAACCATAATTTCAACCATGATGTTATTAGCTTCAGTTTCATTCATAAACCAAAACTCTTAGATGGCCTGTGAATAGGTGAAATTAAGTTATTAACTTATTGGAAAATGGTTATCAATATAAATCGAATAGGAGAGTTGCATGATACAAAAATGGGTATAATCTTTAGTTTTTCAACAAAATGTTAGGTGTGTGTACATTTTTACTTGAAGGTATGATCCAAATTAGAATTTATACAATTAAAATACAAGTTAGAAAGATGGTTGATTAAAGTATTAATAACATTATTCACTTGGCATTGCAGTTTGCAAAGTTCAAAAGAACAGTTTAATTAAATCTAAATTTAATTTATTTTCCTGAAAATTACATTTTGACCATTTCAGTGATATTTAAGAGAGGAGACAAAATTATTTCATATTCATATATTTAAGAAACTAATTCCCTTTGAAAATTGTATAAGAAATGAATAAGCACAATCGAGGTGCCTGAAAATTTTGATTAAGACTTGTATCTTTCTGAATATCCCAGAAATATGGCTCATTATCTCTCTGCGATCCTCCTTACAGACAGTTTCTATTGGACATTGTCACTTAGTAAGGAAAAAAAGTCCCCTACATTCTCCTGAATTTCACAGACATTTTCTTTAATATCTATCCTACTCTGGGTTCCCCCAGAAGCAGTCCCGTGGATTAGTGTGCAAGTGGTTTATTAGAGAAGTGATCCCCTGGGAAGTATCTGTGAAGAAATGAAACATGAAAAGGAAGAAAGTCAATACTGTGTTTTAACTAGCAGGTCAACCAGTGATGGGTGTGGGTAACTGGTGTTCTGTCTTCCTATGCACCTCTGAGAACAATGCATTTAAGTTGCTCCACTCAAGGGAGAGGAAGCTGGGGTGTTCATCTTCCAACTCCTGTCTATCACTGGCTTAGGGTTGTATTAGTTTACCATGGCTGATTTAACAAAGCATCACAAATGTATTATTATTTTGTTTGTTATTATTATGCCTATTATTACTGTTAACCACCTTACAATTCTGTTAGTCCGAAGTCCACAATAAATCACAGTGAGCTAAAACCAAAATGTCAGCCTGGCTGCATTTCCCTGTGGAGGCTCTAGAGGAGAACACATTTCCTTTCATTTTCCAATCCTGGAGGCTTTCTTTGGCTCATAATGCACTTTCTTCAACTTCAAAGGCAGCAGTGTTAAGCGAAGTCCTTTTCATATGCCATCTGTCAGCTTTCCTCTCTTCTGCCTCCTTCTTCCACTAATAAGGACCCTGTTTACATTATCCAGAAAATTCAGGATCATCTTCCTATGACAAGGTTATCTGATTGGAAATCTTAGTTTTTTTCTTATTGTTTATTACCTAACATATTCACGGGTTCCTAGGATTAAGACGCAGGCATTATTAGGGAGCCATTATCCTCCCTTCCAAAAGTTTTGTTCCCCAGTCATCATATCCCCATGCTCCTGGCCACAGAAAGTCCAAGAGTTATAGCTGCTTGCAGCAGAAGTCTGTTGGCATATAAGGGAACGCTGAATACCCAATGCATACACGTAGGGTAACAATCTTCTATCATACAAATTCCTCACCTTAACTGAAACACGGGTCTTTTCAAGGAACACTGTTTCCCATGTGGCTTTCTCAGAGGCTTTTCAGACCATGGTCCACAGACAGAGGTGGTATTCCACCCTCTGACCCTCTCTGTCTGACTTCCAGGTACCATGTCATAGAAGGCAAGAATGTGAACTCTGGCATCAGACTCTGTCCCAATCCTAATTCTTTTACTTACTTGGCAATGTAGCTAGGCAAGTTACTTACCATCCCTGTGTGTCCATTTTCACATCTCTGAAATGTCAATAATGCCTTCCTAATAAGGAAATCAGGACAGTTACATAACATATCTAAAGTACTTAGAACACTCTCTAGCATTTATTAAGAGGTATATGAATGTTTGGTCTTGCTGCTGACCTGTCCATCTAAAGCATATTCTTCCTTATGTACCCCCCCCAATTCCTTGCTCTTAGCAACCCATTTCTGTGGCTACATCATGAATTCTGATCACACTCTCTGACCACAACCTTCTCTTTTTCCAGCTCATTCTCTCCCATTACACCAGCTTTTTGAAGCTATCATGATTTTCTGTCACATTTTTCAACTTTCTCTTAGTTCATCAGCTCTCAACTCAGTATACTTTTTCCCAGCCTCGATCCAATGGCCAATCACTGACATGTTCTCTGATGAGAACCTCAGTTCTTTCTCTTGTCCTTTCTATCATGCTTACCTTACACAATACCACACTTGGAGCAATCTTAAAATTAGTCTTCTCTGCTTCTATATCAGAGCTTGGGTGTTGATAGCTGTGCAAATGTTCGGATTAGTTTCTCTGCAAAATACTTCACAACGTGAAAGAAGCCAATCTGAAAAGGCCCCATACTGTGTGTTTCCAACTGGGTAACATTCTGGAAAAGGCAAAACTATGGAGACAGTAAAAAGATCAGTGATTGCTAGGAATTAGGGGGAAGGAAGGCATAAATAGGCAGAGTACAGAAAATTTTTAGGACCAGCAAAACAACTCTGTATGGTCCTATAATAGAAGATGCTTGTCATTACATATTTGTACAAACTCATAGACCATCTGACACCAAGAGTGAGCCCTAATGGAAGCTATGGGCTTCGGGTGACAATGATGTGTCAATGTAGGTTTAACGGCTGTGACAAATGCACCACTGGTGGGAGACATTGCCGATGGGATGGACGAGGCTATGCCTGTGGGGGAGCAGGAAGTATATGGGAAATCTGGACATCTCACCCAGTACTTCTTTAAACCTAAAACTGCCCTTAAAAATAAATTGCTTGTTGGCACATTTTTTATGATGGATGCTTTAAAATCCATGTCAGAAAGCTCCTACTTTGAAGTAGTCTCAGTGTTGGTGTCTGTTTCTTGTCTTTTCTCATTGACCATGGTATTTTTTGGATCTTTGTACAATAGATAGATTTCTTGTGTATCCTGGACAGTGTGTATATTACAACTAGGAGACTCTGGATCCTACTGATTCTCCTATTCTAGCAGGTAGTTACTTTGCTGGTGTGTAGCATGAAAGCCAGGGGGAAAATGTTCGACCAGCGATCTGCTTGGCTCCACCAACACCACCCTGATAAAAAAATAAATCACTGACTCAGACTTCCGGATTATAAATGAGTAAGGGGGAAGTTTACCTCCCCCTCTCCACTCAGCCCTGGTGATACATTTTCTTTTTAAGATTTTATGTATTTATTTGTCAGAGAGAGAGAGAGAGAGCAAGCACAAGCAGGGAAGAGGAGCAGAGGGAGAAGCAGACTCCCCGCTGAGCAGGGAGCTGGATGTGGGACTCCATCCCAGGACCCTGGGATCATAACCTGAGCCGAAGGCAGACTCAGCCGACTGAGCCACCCAGGCTCCCCAACACTTTCCTAGTCAAAGGGGACATGAACTGGCATTGTCGCCTGGGAATGAGTTCGTAATCTCAGCTTCCCTTTGGACCTTGCTGAAAACAGAGGTTGTGAGGGGACAAAGCTTCAACTACACGCCACTCCATTCTGCCTTTTTGAGGTCTGCTAGGTGCAGAGGCTCAGCTTTTCCCCGGGTTTGGCTGACATGAGGGTGGGCTGGGGAGGAATTGGAATCCTTAGGACCCTCTCTACTACACAGTCTACTTAGTCTTATTGATCCCAGTAGAGGGCGGAGGCTCAACTTGATTCTGGGCCCCATCAACATGAGAGGAGAGGAGGTGAACAGTGGTGACTAGCCCATTTCCCGTCACCTCGTTAAGTCTCATTGTGCCCATTGGAAGTGGAGGCTCTGATCGCAGCTGGTCTCTGCTGGCACTCCCCGCCTTGGGAACTCTTGCACCACCATTTTCTGTCATGTAGGACGTGGAAGTGTAATTCCAGGCTTGACTGCACTTACCCCTGTTTGGGGAATGGGAATGCTTCTACCGACTTTTGTTGGGGCTGGGGATAGAGCAGAAGATCAACTGTGCCCTACTCAGCCCTACTGAGACCACAGGAGAGTGGTGTGGGGTTTTCCTGTTGGGGGTTGGCTGGAGTACTGTGAGAATTCCAAAAACATTGCCGTTATCAGGCCATGTTTTTCTGGTCCCTTTACTAGAAGGAACAGGTGTTTCTTGGATTTTTTTTTTTTCTGTCTGCTTGTTGACAGTTCCGGGCTGGAGGATTCTAGAGCGCCTTATCTTTGATATATGGGAGACAATAAAAATCTTTTAAAAACCTTTAAAAAATGCTATGGAAGAATAAGGTTGCTTTGTTTTAGCAGAAACAGGGTGTTCTGTTCCTTAGTATTTTTTAAATATTTTTAAAAGATTTTTATTTATTTGAGAAAGAGAGAGACAGACAGGCAGAGCATGCACGCAAGCAGGGGAGAGGCAAAGGGAGAAGCCAACTCCCCACAGAGCAGGGAGACAAGGACCCTGGGATCGTGACATGAGCAGTCCAAGGCAGACATTTAACCAACTGAGCCACCCAGGTGCCCCGCATTGCATTGTATTTTAATTAACAAATTTGTTTACTGAGTAACTCCTAATGCAAAACAGGATGCCAGGTGTTGTGAAGAAATTTAAGAATGCTAAGCCATGTCCAGTCCCTCTAGAAGTTTACAATATATTTAGCTGAATAGAACATAGTGACATAAAATGGAATGCAAATTTTTATAATAAAGATTCTTATATGCGGTGTAAAATGTTGAAACTATCAGAGTCGAAAGAGTTCAGTGTGGACTGAGGTAGACAGAAGTAATTTAGGCTAAGGATCATTATATGAAAAGCAATTTCATAACAGAAGTTACTGAGGTTTTTAAAGGCGCCTAGGGTTTCCTGCTATCCAATCACTGTGCTATTTCTTTATTGGTTTGCCTGTTTGTTGAGTGGCGAAAGCGGCAGAGGTCAGAGACAAAAAGAAATCTAGGAAAGAGAAAGGATTTCATCCTGCATCTTCAAGTTACGCTTTGGTTTGGAGGACACTTTTTTTTTTTTTTTAGATTTTATTTATTTATTTGACCGAGCGAGAGATCAGAGGCAGGCAGAGAGAGAAGGGGAAGCAGGCTCCTTGCTGAGCAGATAGCCCCATGTAGGGCTCAGTCTTAGGACCCTGAGATCATGACCTGAGCCGAAGGCAGAGGCTTAACCTTCTGAGCCACCCAGGCGCCCCAGGAGGACACTCTTAGTGTATAAAGCATTCTATCTCCATGTAGTGATGCCTGCAGGTTCCCTGCAGAGCCCTTCCTATCTACATCCCCCCTTTCCTCCCTGCCTCCCCATTTCCTTCCCTTTCTTTCCTTTCTTTATGTGTATATTAATTCAGCACACATTTGCTGAGGGTTTTTTTTTTTGTTTTGTTTTTGTTTTGTTTTTGCTTTTGGAATCAGACAATATCGTAAGTATAGTGTTTAAGATCCTTCTTTCTTGGAGTTTGCTCTCTGTAAAAGAGATTAACAGAACATAGAATTAACCACCATAGCAAACAATGTATTTCCACGATACCATCTGAGTGGTAGGGACCATACGTGCAGTAGTAGGGTTTGGGGAGGGACAATTGCTATTTTCTATTATGCCTCCTGAAAGATGAGAGATTTTATCCAGCATATTCTCCACTTGCCTTTCTCCCTGCTGCCCTTCCTAACCACTCGGCTCCGACTGTCATATCCATACTTAAATTTGCATTCCAAATGAAGATTAGTAATCAAGCATAGCCTGTAATTCAACCCCACATTTCATCGGCCAAGCTTAAACAGTTTTTGGAACACTATAGAGGGAAGGCCACGGGATACTGAAGGCAAGGTGATCAAAGCCTTTTTCCAAGAAAAGATGGGAGAAATGAAGTGATACATTTTAGCATCATCCCAAATTAATTTAGTATTTCTCACTTTATAGCCCAATCACTCAAGTATTAAAAAACCCGTTCCATAAAAATTTGGTATGAAATGTTTCATTCAGCCCAGCAGTGAAATTTTTTCTTGTATTTGAGAAAAAGTGAAAAGAAAAACAACAGATGTTGAATTATAGAAATAAGAATTTCAGATGGTTTATTTTCTTTGGAATTCATGTAACTTTAGGACAGACCCATTTATTTAAATTACATTTTACAGATGGGTTGTCTGTGAAGAGATTCCTCCTGGGAATGGAAAAAAGTAAAAAGGAAAAAAAAAGGGAAGGAAAATCTGAGTTCTCTTCTACGATGGCTCTTCATGTCTTTGGGCAAAATCCTCCTTATGAATAGATTGTTTTCTTTGGCCCACATTTCTACTGAAAATGGCAGGGCCTTGCCTCCATCCCAAACATAGACAGCCTGCCTCTCTAATACCCAGCAGAATTAAATCCTCTCTGCTTTTGTCAATCAAGTTTCCTACTAGGTATGTTCTTATAACAAAGCTTCTTTCCTTCCCCATTTTTTTTTGAGATTTTTATTTATTTACGAGAGAGAGAGAGAGAGAGAGAGAGAGAGAGAAAGAGAGAGAGAGAGAGAGAAGGGAGAGGGAGAAACAGACCTCTAGAAGCAGGGAGCTCTGTGCAGGGCTCGATCCAGGATATGGAGATCATGACCTGAGCCGAAGGCAGACACTTAACTGACTGAATCACCCAAGTGCCCCTCCTTCCTCATTTTTTTTTTTTTAAAGTTTGTTCATGATCTTGATTTCAAGATGGAATCTGCTGGAGATGATTGCATAAATTGTACAATTCCCAACCATAGTTCCTCATGATTGTTCCTTCTTACTTTCATTTCTCTTGTGTGTTCTGGCATTTTTATTTGTGTTCTTTGGCCTTTCTTGCTCTCTTGTCGTCTGTCTCTCTTGGTCTCTTTGTCTTCCTCTCTCTTTAGGATGTATTTATTTATTTGAGAGACAGAAAAAAAGAGCAGGGAGGAGGGGAAGAGGGAAATAATCTCAAGCAGACTCTCTTGGGAGCCTGACTTGGGGCTCAATCTCATGACCCCGAGATCATGACCTGAGCGAAAACCAAGAGTCAGACACACTTAACTAATGGAGCCACCTAGGCACTCCCTCCTTTTTAAAAAGGTTTTTTTAATATGTTTATTTGTCAGAGAGAGAGAGAGCACAAGCAGGCAGAGGGAGAAACAGGCTCCCTGTTGAGCAAATGTAGGACTTTATCCCAGGCCCCTGGGATCATGACCTGAGCCAATGGCAGCCATTTAACTGACTGAGCCTCCCAGGCGATCCCTCCCAGGCCCCTCCTTTTAATTCCACTTTCTGATTCTCACCAACACATTTCTCTGTGGCAATTTGACTTATGTGTGATATATACTTCCACTTCATAACTGAGATTTTTAGATCCAACATCCAAAAGACTGTTTGGGTCTTTTCTCATCATTTGAAAGGACTATGGAACCCAGTTAAGGAATCTCTGGCCTCAACAACAAAATTGTATTTTAATCAATCTGTCTTTGTCTTTTTAAGCTCATTTGTTCTCATGGGTTTGCTTAATTTCGTTACATAGTTTACCCTTAAGTTATATTTCTAACCAGCATTTATTCTAAATTCCTTTCCTCTTTGTTCCTTTCCTTTAACTACATTAAATGTTTATTTCAAAATATTAAACCTGTTCATTAAAATACAATGGACTGAATATACAAATGGACAGTAGTCAGACCATGTATAGAAGTAGAACTCTGGGGGCACCTGGGTGGTTCAGTTAGTTAAGCATCTATCTTTGGCTCAGGTCATGATCCCAGGGGCCTGGGATGGAGCCCTGCCCTGCGTTGGGTTCCCTGCTCAGAGGGGAGTCTACTTCTCTCTCTCCCTCGGCATCCCCCCACTTGTGTGCATGCTCTCTTTCTCTAAAATAATAAATAAAGTCTTTAAAAAATAAAAAGAGAACTCTGGGGTGCCTGGGTGGCTGTCAGTTAAGTGACTTCTGATTTGGCTCAAGTCAGAATCTCAGCATCCTAGAATCAAGTCCCATGCTGGGCTCTGTATTCAGCAGGGAGTCTGAGGATTCTCTCCCTTTCCCTCTGCCCTTCTCCCTGCTTGCACTCTCTCTGTCTCTCTCTAAAATAAATAAATAAATCTTAAAAAAATAGAACTCTAATTTATAATCTGCAGCCCCAGCTTAGGAAAACAACCCATTATCTACAGGAATCAGCCCAGGAAGCCAGCTTGTTATCTAAACATCAGGCCTGCGGGAAATCAGGCCACTCTCTGTAACAACCAGTTCAGGAAGCCAAATAATAATTCCTATAACAGTAGACCCCAAATGTTCATGACTTGATTAATAACTGGCAGCTTCCCTAATCTTTGTCTTTGCTTCCAACTTAGGACCAATCAGAGAAAGCCAAATATGTCCCCCATAACCAATTACATGTGATGGAGGCTTCTAGTTAGCCCACTTACAGCTTCCCCGTGGCAACAACCTCCAATCAGGGCACCCTTGAAGCTGTCTCCTTTTTCTACTGTAAAGGTTTCACACACTTTGGCCTGACTTGGAGTCTGCCAAAGCCCACGTGATGATGGTAGCTGACTCCCTTACTATAGCAAGCCCTAAACAAATAGCAATCACTTGTCCTCATGTGGTTTATCTTCATTTATGTTCCCCAAATTTTGCAAGGCCTCAAGGTCAACCAGAGTAGAGGGCTCCAGGTCTTCTCAGGTTTGTCTCAGATATGTGCCCAACCCTGCATATTTAAACAGCTTTTTAATACTCTCAAAATACACCAAAGTTTCTTAAAGAACATCAGGGACTTTGTATTCCTCAGATCTTCCTTTTAGGTTTTTGGTCAGGCTCTGGTTTGTCCCAGCTGTCATGTCACATCATCACCCCCGACTATTTTCACCAAAGCCCTGTGGTAAAGCTTTCCCCAAAGAAGTGAACTCTTGATACAGTTCAGTAATGCAAATACTCTGTGATGAGGGTTTTTCCAGGGAGATGGGAGACATGTCAAATAGGGACCATTCTCTGTGGATGGGCTTTTCAAGGGGCTCCAAATAAAGTCAGCCACCTTAGTGGCTGCAAGACTGCTGGTTTTCACAGCAATTGCAAACTGTTTGTTTGTTTTTTCAGGACTGCCACTGAGCTGAGGAGAGGATCTTGGAGTAGTCTGAGTCAAAATACCTTGAATCCTACTAGTTTTCCAGAGGTCCAACAGTTTCCTTGAACAAACACTTCTCAGATTTTTGAAAGCCTTTTGTTAATTTCCAGAGTTCCAAAAAGTTGATTTCAATAATTTTTGTCATATTTTCATTGCTTTTAGAGAGTATTACATTGATAGAGATTCTCACTGAACCATTCCAGAAATCTCCACATTTTCTTCTGTCCACTGACAGACATGGTTTACTTTTATTTTTTCTCATTGTTAGAATTTTTGGCACTTATCTTTAAGAGCGAGATTGACCTCTGATTTTCCTTTTCCTAAACTATCCATATCCCATTTTGAAATTAGCCTCCAGATGGAAAATATTTTTTCTCCAGGCAATATTGTCTTTGGGTTCTAGCAAGCAGCTAGAAATGAATCAGATGATGTTAATCCAATAAGGAACCAAGATCGTTTGAGGATGAGTTCAGGTTTCAAGTGTGGTGTATTTCTAGTTCACCCTTACAACTCCATATAGTCTTGTGAGGTCCCAGTTGATAGCCTGGACTGTTTCTCAGGGCCAAGGAAACTTCAGGCTCTTTCATCACCATTTTTTCCCTCCTTAGTGCAATAAAGACGGTCAAGACCTCTGCTCAGCATCTCTGGCTTTTCTCTTTGTTGTCCTATGTCACTTAGAAATTGTCAAATGTCTGGAGAAGAAAAGGAGCTCAGAATGTGTGGCTCACTTTATTGTGTTTTCTTTCCTTCCTTGACTTTGGTCTTGTAAATCCTGAGCTTTTTGGAAACTGGAAACTTCCATTTTTTTGACTCTGCCCTGCTTCTCTGACTCTTAATGACAACTTGCTACAAGATGTTGGGTTAACATCAAAAAAGAGAGAGAAAACAAATTTTCTGGTGTCTCTTATAGAAGGACATTAATCCCATCATGAGAGCTCCACCCTCATGAAGTCATGTGGACCTAATTACCTCCCAAAGGCCCATTCCCCAAATACCATCCCAATGGAGGGAAAAAGCTTCAACATAGCAATTCTGCAGGGACACAATTCAGGCTTCAGGCCCATATTTTCTGCCACCCCCGGCCACCACCCATTCTGTCCCAAAGCTTTCTGTCACACTTTAGTCTGCACTTTTTAGAATTGTATATCAATTCATTCCTATAGTCTATACTTTTTAATGGCTGTTCTATTTTTTTCCACTCCACACAATTATTTTTGAGACTCATCTACATTGTATCAATAGTTCATTCCCTTGTATTACTGAATAGTATTCTGTTATGTGACTATACCATGGATTTTTTGTTGATTCACCAGTTGATGAATATTTAGATTATTTCCAGCTTTGGTCTGTTAAAAATGAAGCTGCTATAAACATTTGTGTATATAAATTTTTGTGTGAACATATGCTTTCATTTCTCTTGGGCAAATACCTAAGAATATAAAGACCAGGGTCATTTGGTAGGTGTAAGTTTAACCTAAAACAATTCTGTCAAACCTTTTTTTCCAATGAGGTTGTGTCATTTTTCGTTCACTACCAGCAGTATATGAAACTCAGTTTGGCCAATTATTTTAATTTTAGCACATCAAATATATGAGCAATAGTATTGCATTATGGTTTCATTATGCATTCCTTAAGGACTATTAATATTGATCAATTTTTCATCTGCTTATTTTCCATTCAAAAAGATTTTTGGATTTTTTTGGGAGGGTGTCTGTAAAATTTTTTACCCGTTTTTAAATTATTTTCTTATTATTGAGTTTTGAGAGGGCATAGTATGTTCTAGATACAAGTCCTGTGGCAAATATACGATTCAGAAATATGTTATCTTAGTACAGGGCTTGTGTTTTCATTCCTAACAGTGTTTCTTCAGGATAAGAGTTTTTGATTTTGATGCAGTAAAATTTAGCAATTCATTCTATTATAGATATGCTATTGATGTTGACCACCAGCCCTCCCCCCACCCCAGCTGGACAAAACTTGTCTTTACGTAGGCTCTCACACAAACAAATTCTTCTATAACTTCTTCCAGAATCTGCATAGTTGTGGGGTTTACATTAAGATGTATGATCCATATTGGATTAACTTCATATTTGCTTTGGGGTATGGACTGAACTTCCTTTTTTTAAACAAATGGGTATCTAATTTCTAGCTTTATCTGTGGAACTATTCTTTTTTTGTACTGAATTCCTTTTGCACCTGCATCAAAGGTTAGTTTTCCATGTATGTGTGGGTCTATTTCTGTACAATCAATTCTCTTTCATTGGCCTATTCGTCTTTATTTATATCAACATTTGTATCACTGATTAATGTAACTTTTTAAGATATCTGTTTTTAAAAATATTTTATTTATTTGACAGAGAGAAAGATCACAAGTAGGCAGAGAGGCAGGAGGAAGCAGGCTCCCCGCTGAGCAGAGAGCCAAATGCAGGCCTCGATCCCAGGACCCTGATATCATGACCTGAGCCGAAGGCAGAGGCTTTAACCCACTGAGCCACACAGGCGCCCAAGATATCTTGAAATTAGGTAACATCGGTTCTCAAAATTTGTTCTTTTTCAGTTATTTTGACTATTCCAACTTCTTTGCACTTTCATATGAATTGTAGAATGTCACTTTCTAGAAAAAAAGAGTACAGGAATTTTGATTTGGATTACATTAAATCTATAGATCAATTTGGGGAGAATTGGTATTGAATATCTAGCTTGCTAGTCAATGAACAGATTGTCTCTCCATTTACTTAGATTTTCCTTTATTTCTTTCAGCAAAGTTCTATCATTTTTAGCATAAAGTTTTCTCAAGTCTTTTGTCAAGTTTATCACTGAATATTTCATATTCTCCATGGATTTTTGGATAGTTTTTCTTTCAATTTAGAGTTGTTCATTGCTAGTATGTAGAAATAAAATTGGTTTTTATATGTTGATTTTATGGCCTACCTTGCTAAACTCATTATTTCTACCAGTTTTGTTGTAAATTCTGTAACATTATCTACATATCTACGTTATGAACATTATTTCTTGAAATATTTTTTCTGTGTCTCCAAAGGAGAGGAGGCTCTTGATGTTGTTGCTCAGCTAACTGAAGCCATTTTCTTTGCTTTCGGGGCTTTTTTCCTCTGTTTCATTTTGAGGTGTTTTTTTTCTTTTTTTCCCTAACATGATGTCTTCTAGTTTACTAATCTATTCTTTGGCAATAGCTAATCTGTCATTGACCTCTCTGGCATAGTTTTCATCTCATACAGTGTCATTTTCATCTCTAGACATTTCATTAGATTCTTCTTAAAAAACTTGCGTATCTTTTTTTTTTTTTTAAGATTTTATTTATTTGACAGAGAGAAACACAGCCAGAGAGGGAACAGAAGCAGGGGGAGTGAGAGAGGGAGAAGCAGGCTTCCCGCCGAGCAGGGAGCCCGATGTGGGACTCGATCCCGGGTCTCCGGGATCATGACCTGAGCCGAAGGCAGTTGCTTAACCAACTGAGCCACCCAGGTGCCCCAAAACTTGCATATCTTAATTTTTGAACATATAGAACACAGTTGCAATAATTTCTTTATTGTCTTTCTCTGTTAATTCTAACATTTGTGTCAGTTCTGAGGTGGTTTTAAGTGATTATTCCCCTCAATATAACCCATATCTTTCTGCCTATGTGCATGCCTGGTAATCTTTTTTTTAAACGATTTTATTTATTTATTTGAGAGAGAGAGAATGAGCACGAGTGTGGGGGAAGGGTAGAGGGAAAAGCAGACTTCCTGCTGAGCAGGGAGTCCGACACAGCAGGGGTAGTGAGAGAAGGAGAAGCAGGCTTCCTGCCGAGCACGGAGCCCGATGTGGGACTCGATTCCGGGTCTCCGGGATCATGACCTGAGCCGAAGGCAGTCGCTTAACCAACTGAGCTATCCAGGTGCCCCACAAGTCTGGTAATCTTTGATTAAAACCCAGATATTGTGAATTTTACCTTGTCCACTGCTGAATTTTACCATGTCCACTGCTGAATAATTTTTATTCCTATCAGTATCCTTAAGCTCTTTTTCTGGGACACAGTTAATTTACTTGGAAAGTGTTTTATCTTTTTGGATCTTGCTGTTAGGCTTTTTGGGATGAGACCAGAGAATTGTTGGGTCCGGGGTGGATTATTCCATTACTAAGGCAAGATCTTTATGTATACTCTACCTAATGTCTCCTGAGTCATGATGTTTTCTTATCTTTTGGTAGAAGAAAACACTATTTCTTTTCTGTGTGAGCACCGGGCACTGTTATCTCTAATCCTTTAGGACAGTCATTTTTCCAGTGTCAGTTTCCTCGCATACATTAACTTCCTAGTTCTCGGCTAAATACTAAAAGGGGTTTCCTGAGGTCTCCTGAGTTTTCTCTCCACTCTGGTATCCTGTCTCTGTCTAGCTGTTTCGGTCTCCCCACACCCTCAATACCATCTCTTCATCTCAGAGTCCTGGGTTCTGAATTTGTGTATGGTGGTCCAGGGACCATACCCTCCATAAACACAGTTGGGGCAGAACAAAATGATCCCTCTTGAGGGCCACAGGGAGACCACAGTAACTTTCAGAGAAGTTCAACCATGAGCTGGTTGGTTAGCAGTATGCTGCAGGTCATTATCAGGACAGAATATCCTAAGGTGACTACGCAAATTTACTGCTTAATCACTATAAAACTGTCACAACATGTGCCTTGAATCAGCGCGCCAGAAAGAATGTGAGCAAATTATCTTTTGATCAATCTACCAAAGAAAACAAAATATCTCTGGCAAAGACATATTGCTCCCTGAACTGAATGCTGGCATTCTGCACTATGATTTTGATTAAATATGGACTCATGTTGGGGCGCCTGGGTGTCTCAGTCATTAAGGCTGCCTTCGGCTGGGGTCATGATCCCGAAGTCCCAGGATCGAACCCCACATTGGGGTCCCTTCTGGGCAGGAAGCCTGCTTCTCCCTCTCTCACTCCCCCTGCTTGAGTTCCCTCTCTAGCTGTGTTTCTCTCTATAAAATAAATAAATAAAATGTTTTAAAAAAAGAAAAGGTTGAAAAAAATAAAATAAAAAGTTAAAAAAAAGGAGTATGCAACAGAGGACATACACCCTAGGAAAGCTTGTCAAAGGCAAGTGTATTGAAATATTTATTATTTGACCCATTACAAAACTAAGTTTGATAATCTAGATCCTCAGCTGTATCATGTGCCGTATGGCAAAGACTGCTACTTGTCCATCAAATTCCATCCTTCATATCTTCTATAGTAATTGAGCTATAGCCGGACACACCACTGTCTAGCTAAGCTATATTACCCAGCATACCTCATGCCGAGGTGTAGCTAAATGACGATACGCTCTCCAAAGGACAAGCATGGTAGTGAGCTGTGCAATTTGAGTCATTTTGTGCAAATAAAGATTGCTCTGGGATCACTATTCTTTTTTCCTTCCTGCTGACTGGAAAATTTGAAGGTTGGAGTAATGATGTTAAAAACTATTTACTGAGGATTGTAGAACTTCTCGACTAATCTGGGATCCTAGGATCGATTTGTGAAGTAGAGTCCATTTACTCACTGAGGAATTTTTATATACATATTTTCTAAAAAAAATTTATATTTTTAGAGAGAGAGGGACAGAGCTCATGAACGGGGCTGGGGAAGGGAAGAGGGAGAGAGAGAATCTTAAGCAGGCCCCATGCCCCTGATACGCGGCACAATCTCAGGACCTTGAGATCATGACCTAAGCTGAAATCAATAGTCAGATGCTTAACCAACTGAACGACCCAGGCATCCCCAACCCAAGATTTTTTTTTTTTATGTGAAAAACAAATAAATTTCTATCTTTTGTTAGCCACTGCATTTTTTTTTTTTTTTGGTGTCTTTGTCACAGTGATTTGGCTTTTATCCTATGATACTTTCCTCTTCCCTGCCTAAGGCTCTTGGCTGTGGTACACCCTGCAGATTCTTTCCCGCGTCCCCAAATCTCTCTTCAATTACTCTTTAAACTCAATCACTTTGGCTTCAGGGCTAGCAAATGGTGAAGCTAAACATTTGAAACCAAGTGTTGCAATTTCATTATGATATAAAATAAATGCCTCTGTAGTGTGGGTGTGCTGGAACTTAAAAAGCTCAATATTTGCCCTGAAAGGAAAATATGGACAATAATTTTAGCTAACCTTGCGATGGTGCTCTCCACATATCTATGCTGGTGAGGAGAAAGGTCATGTTCACTCATTGTTATTCTTTACTGCTATCGTGGGCTTTCTCTGACAAAATAGGTCACTAAACTAGTGCCTATGAGTTATCTTAAAAGAGAAGCCAACTTCAGCATTTCTTTTCTTCACATCCTCGCCGACTTTTGTCATCACTTCTCTTTTTGGTAATAGTCATTCTAATAGGTGTGAGGTGATAGCTCATTGTGGTTTTGATTTGCATGTTCCTGATGATTAGTGATGTTGAGCATCTTTTCATGGACTTGTTGGATATTATCATTTACAAATATAGTATATGCCTTAACCACATGTTTTAACCACATGGTTATTCTTCACAGTTACTGTCAAAATATTGACCAACACTGGAAGTACAGGAAAATAAAATAACCCACTGTTTACATTTTTTTCCATCTTTTCCAATTACTTCTCTGAATCTAGGAAAAATAATGTGTTCTTACCTTTTTTTTTTCACATAACTTCTGTTACATGAAGGGTAATCACAGTGACTATGTGTGTGTGTGTGTGTGTGTGCTTAAACTCCATTACATTACACAGTCTCCAACTTACAATTATTTGACTTACAATTTTTCACCTTTACGAATGATACATGTTCCATAGAGAGTGTACTTCAAATTGTGAATTTTCACCCTGTGCTGGGCAAGCACTATCTTGTGCTGCTGGTCAGTTGCACCTACAACTAATACAGCATTCAACACATTATGTAAGATAGCCAACACTTTGTCATCAAATAGGCTTTGTGTTAGATCATTTGGCTTACCTATGGGCTAGCATAAGTGTTCCGAGCACATTTAAGGTAGGCTAGGCTAAGCTACAATGATCAGTAGGTTAGGTGTAGTAAATGCGCTTTCGACCTAGGATATTTTTTTACCATTTTTATTTATTTTTTAATTTTTAAAATTACATAATTTTGTTTTTTCAGTGTTTCAAGATTCATTGTTTATGCCCCACACCCAGTGCTCCATGCAATTTGTGCCCTCAATACCCACCACCAGGCTCTGGAGAAAGGGGAACTCTCTTGCACTGTTGGTGGGAATGCAAGTTGGTGTAGTCACTTTGAAAAACAGTGTGGAGATTCCTGAAAAAATTAAAAATAAAGCTACCCTATGACCCTGCTATTGCACTAGTGGGTATTTATCCTAAAGATACAGATGTAGTGAAAAGAAGGGCCATATGTACCCCAGTGTTCATTGCAGCAATGGCCACAATTGCCAAACTGTGGAAAGGGCCAAGGTGCCCTTCAGTAGACGAATGGATAAAGAAGTTACGGTCCATATATACAATGGAATATTACACCTCCATCAGAAGAGGATGAAGACTGGATCTAGAATATTTATTAAAGAATTTTTTATTTGAGAGAGAGACAGAGAGAGTGTGAGCTGGGGAAGGAGAGTGCACCGAGTGACAATCAGATTCCATGCTGAATCCGGAGCCTGGTGCCGCACTGTGGGGTTGATCCTGGGACACTGAGGTCATGACCTGAGCTGAAGTCAGATGCTTAACTGACTTGAGTCACCCAGGTACCCCTCAACTTAGGATACTTCTAATTTATTATGAGTGTGTCCCCATTGTAAGTCTAGAAAACTCTGTTGTTAGTGGACATTCTTTCTTAATTTAGGCAGAGAGGCCTGTAAATCTTAATTTTCTGAGGAGTTGTGTGTTTTACGTTATAAAAAATATATTCAGGTATTTTTAGAAGGCAGGAGAGGTTATGAGAGCAGCTGCTGGCCATATGCCATTTTTCATTTCTTGGGGCCAAGGGTATATGAGAGCAAGAGAATTCTTTTTCTTGTGGTTAAAAAATAAGTAATTAAATCTGCAAGCATTGACTAGATATAATCTTCGGTTTATTTTAAAATATTTTATTTTTGTGGAAAGATATTTCATGTGGAAGATTAAAATATAAGCAATAATTTTATTCATATGGAATATCAAGGATTCCTCATGATTGCAAAATCTCTTTTAAGAAAAGAGAATGAATATAACAAAGTAAAATATTTTTTAAGAACAAAGACTATGCCTTATAATCAGTTTATCCCAAATATCTAGTTTGCTATGTATGAGCAGTCGCTATAACACATTATTGCCTCGAACTTCCTCTTTGTTAAATTGTCCCAAATGATTAAGTAAAATACTCTTAAGTTTTAATGCAACAGGTAAACAGAAATCCTCCTGTTAGTGTTTTTATGATGGATGGTCTAGCTTAGGAATGTTGAGCTTACAACTTAAGGAGTTCTTTTTTGACACCTTACTAGCAATGGTGTATTTATCTCAGGAATCTTGTTACTGCATTTACTTCAAGGGAAAGCATATTTAAGAATACCGAATTGCTGTCCTTTTCTTCAGGAAGGCTGCAAGAACCGGCAGTGGATTGTAACTTCCTTTCAAGTACCCTATTGGCATTTTCCTACCTATGACAGATGCACATCCTGTGATTCTTAATTTCTAAAAATTAAATCATCTATGTGAAATCACTCCGTGAAATGTTAAAGGTCCTAGATATGTTGAAAGTATGAAGTGGCAATGTGATGGCTTTATCAGAATACTAAAAAATAATTTTTTTTTAAACTATGGGTTCATTCTCTCTTCTTCTTGGTTCTGTGCATAAAAAAGTTATTATCAAGGGTGTCTGGGTGGCTCAGTTGTTAAGCATATACCTTTGACTCAGGTCATGATCTCCCTAGGGTACTGGGATCGAGCCCCTCATTGGTCTCCCTGCTCAGCGGAAGCCTGCTTCTCCCTCTTCAGCTCTTGTGTTCCCTTTCTCATTCTCTCTGTCATAAATAAATAAAATCTTTTTAAAAAGTTATTTTCAAGGGGTTACCTGGGTGTCTCTCCTAATGGGATATAGATAATTCTGTTTTCAGCTACAAGAGTTTTCTCCAAATCATATTCGATATTGTTTATTTATTAACACTTGGAAATTTCACCCTTGGTTTTACTGATATTCTCAAGAGGTTTTTGATGGTGTTTCTAGTAGCTGCATTTTCTTTCTTTCTTTCTTTCTTTCTTTCTTTCTTTCTTTCTTTCTTTCTTTCTTTCTTTCTTTCTTTCTTTTCTTCCTTCCTTCCTTCCTTCCTTCCTTCCTTCCTTCCTTCCTTCCTTCCTTCCTTTCTCTTTCTTTCTTTCTTCTTTCTTTTTACTTCCCTCACACTCTCTATCCCCACCCCCCAGATCTCTTCCTGGCTTATTTATTTCAATGCTCTACTCAATTATTTTCTCTACTTTTTTGTTTTTAAATATAAACACTTAATGTTGTATTTTAACCTGTAAGTACCACTTTGGGTTTGATATGTAGAATTTTCATTGTTTTGAAGCGAGTTT
This sequence comes from Spilogale gracilis, assembly GCA_004023965.1. Taxonomy (NCBI): domain Eukaryota; kingdom Metazoa; phylum Chordata; class Mammalia; order Carnivora; family Mephitidae; genus Spilogale; species Spilogale gracilis. The sequence goes on from PITA01002514.1 coordinate 54,413, forward strand.
GAAACTCACTGAACATGTTTTTTTCCCTATAGTTAGACTCTGTATTTCTCATTCAATGCAATGTTTTCAGACTACAATTTGCATGATATCAACTTCTTTGAAATTTCCTGAAAATTCCTGTAAATCCAGTACATTGTTTTTTTCTTTTTTATTTCTTTTTATATTTTTAAATATTTTACCTATATATTTGACACAGAGATAGTACAAGTAGGCAGAGCAGCACACAGAGGGAGAAGGAGAAGCAGGCTCCCCACTGAGCAGGGAGCCCGACCCGAGGCTCGATCTCAGGATCCTGAGATCATGACCCAAGCGAAAGACAGATGCTTAACTAACTAAGCCACCCAGGCACCCAATATTCATCTTTATAAAAATACTTGTGTTTTTCTAAATAGCTATACCAATTCATACTCTTCAACAGCAATATATAAGAGATCCTATGGATTCAACATCGTCTCTCTTGCTGTTCTCCTGGCATTCTGGCATTCTCTCTGTCTTTGGTTGATGAGTAGTTGTTGGGTCAACCCTCAGTTCTTCAGGAGGACTCGTTCTATTAATAGGTATAATTTGGGGTGTTCTGTGGAGGAGGTGAGTTCAGTGTTCCCATATTGTCACCTTGAACCAGCCTCTATATGCATGTTTGGGGAAGGTACTTGATGATCTCTCCTACCTTTACTGAATAGATAGGGGGTCACATCCTCAAACCCTGGCTTTATAATGAGAGTCTGACATTGATCCAATTTCATATGGTGTTCCATTTCCATAATTCTGTTTTCAGAATTATGTTCCATTCCATAAGAAATGGAACACCTTTAGTCTTTAATACACTTGAGTAACCAAACTCCTGGCCCACACTACATGCTCCAGAGAACAGCAAATTTAACTACCTTTCATTTTTGTTATACTTCTTCTTAGCTCTGTCCTCTTCTCTTCCTCTTTATATATTGCACCTATCATTGCTAAGTATTGAAAGCACAATTGGTATGCTAGATAATAAAGTTATTGACTGATTTTGACCAAACTTAGCTAACAATTTTTATGATGGCCTAGAAACTAGATTATGAGGTCTTTAAAAAGCAGTGGTATTGTATTAAATTCATATACTCTTCACATGAACATATAATAGTATATGCCTTGGCATATAGTAAATCCTCAGAAAATGTTTGTCGAATAAATGAGACAAGTGATCTGTGTGATCATTCCTTGCCATAGAAAGCCTGGAAAACAAGAATGGAAAAATACATATGTGCAATAGCCCATGTCCCTCCTTAATTTTTGCTTTACTTAGATGTTTACAATTTTTATTTTTAGTGATGGGGTGGTTAAGAAATGAACAGCATCTGTAATTATCTGTTACTGTCATCACAACATCACTATGTTGTTACTAAGAATTTGGGGTTTTATCTTGTGCTTGAGCACAATATGCATTCAAATAGCCTCAGTATATTTGTAAAAAAAATATTAAATTAAACCACTTCTTGATGATTTCAAGATAGTCATCACTCTATCACAAAACACCTATTTGAACAAATCATTTTTTATGAGGATTTAGTTATCATAAGGTAAAACAAAACCCAATTGTCACTGAAATTTTAAGAATGCAATAATAATCTGTTTGCCTTATTCCTTTGCATAATCCAGCACTATAGAGGACAAGAATAGTCTTTGTACAATGTTTTATACATTATCCATTTAGCAAACCAGCTCTTCCTATTTTTGGAATTCCCAATAGCATTTGCGGAGTTAAGATAGCTGGTCTTTCTAAAAAATTTTCAAGTTCAGCGTTTAGAGCCTTTCTAATAAGCTATTAATTAATGTATCTCTTTGTTCTCCTTCCCCACACTCTACTATTTTACTTGAAATGATCAACAATGTTTTAATAGGCTTTTGTAATAAACAAAATGTCACCATTAATATTGCACCTCTGGAAAATTTTCAAAGCTTCTGGAGAAATTTAACATTAACCAGAATGGAAGTATTAAGGGCAATATATAAAAATGTGGGCACTAATTTATTTCAGATCCATATGCTTAAGTCATACTAAATTAATTTTATTCAACATAGCATAGTAATCAGGGTACTTATCCCATTTTATTGTGGTATACCTAATAATCATGTAAAATGTACTCTGTTGAAGAACTAAGCTTAAAGAAATATATCACATTTATTTTGATAATGCCAATATCCTCCCTGAAACAAGGAGAGATTTGTGCTACCTTGGAATATGTCTAATTAATGTCTCAATTTGAACATTTTAATCAAGAGTAACACTGCATATTCATTTACGAGGCAGCAACTGACATGCTTCCAAATTCTATTTTGATATGCAAATAAGCAACTTTATGGTTGATTCCATCAATATTAAATTAATTTAATGTCCCTATCTTCTTCAATTCTTAATTAATTCAGTTAATTAAATTCAATGTTCCTGCCTTCTTTTCTAAGTAAGTTATTGAGCATTAAATTTCTTCAGGTCAAGCATTGGCTTAACTTCGTGCTTGGGGAGAGTGGTTAGAGCATCATACCCTAACCTAAATCTGTGAGATTATTTGGAGTTATGAGTAGATATTGAGCTAAGTCCTAAAAGTGTGAATGAAACATAAGACAGCAAACTCCATGAGGGAGGGAGTTGGGTAGGAATTCTTTCTGGATTTTCCCTCCTTGCTGAAAATCCTCAAAATGCTTATAAAAGAAGGCAGAGTCATTGTCACCAACTTGAAGAATCACTCAGTATGGAAAATAATAAAACAATTTTTACCACATGCAAGTACTATTGTAAGTACAAGAATGATGTTATTTAATCTTCTCAGTAATTCTATGAAATGGGTTATTATCTCTATTTTGTGGATAAAGGAGGAAAAGAAGTAAGTAGGAAGCACTTGATAGTACTGATAGGTTAATCATTTGGCTGGTGGCCCTAGAGCTAAAGCTGTGAAGTAATCAGGGCCTAGTCATGGATCTAATCCCTCTGTGGCACATTTTGCCTTTGTCTCATTCTATTTCCGTGTCACTGGTTGGGCTGCAAACAATTCCTTCACCAGAAAGACTAGTAAGAATAGTGTGGTTTTATCATTGAAATCTATGTTGCAGGAATACATAAGTTTGATATCACAAACTATAACATAATACAATATATGTTATATTCACAAAAGCCTGAACTTTATTCTTACAATGTTAATGAGTTTTACCTGTATTTACCACACCTACCAATCAGATATAGCAACCAATTAATCAAATAACTCTTAAAGTCAAAAGAAAAACGTGTTGTCTGCCTAAACATGGGTGGAAAATGGTGGTATCTCTCATTTTTTTAGCATAGTGGACACACAGTATTACATTAGTTTCAGGTGTACAACAGAGTCATCCTGCAAGTTTATACATTATGTTCCGTTCACCACAAGTGTAGCTCCCATCTGTCACCATACAACACTATTACAATATCATTGGTTCTGTTTCTTATGCTCTGCCTTTTATTCTCTTGACTTATTCATTCTGTAACTGGAAGCCTTCATCTCCCATGCCCATTCACCCATTTTGCCCAGCTCCTTCCCCTTACTCTCTGGCAACCATCAGTTTGTTCTCTGTATTTATTGGTCTCATTCTGGTTTTTATGTATTCATTTTTTTAGGATACACTTATGAGTGAAATCATATGATATTTGTCTTTCTCAGTTTGACTTATTTCACTTAGTCTATACCCTATATGTCCATGTTGTCTCAAACGGTACAATGTCATCCTTTTTATGACTGCATTACCTATCTATCTCTCTATCTATCTATGTCTATATCTCTATTAATCTATCTATCTATCTATCCCACATATTCCTGATCTATTTGTCTGTTGATGGACACTTAGTTTATTTCCATATCTTGGCTATTGTGACCCAGGTTGCAATAAATATAGGGAAGCATATATTTTTTTGAATTTGTGTTTTCATTTTCTTTGGGTAGATACAATGGTGGCATCTCTTGAGCCTAGAAGCTCATAACTTGACAGATATTTATTGGCTGTCATTTATGAAACTGACCACATAAGAGGCACTGGGGACCCACAACAAACAAGAAATAATTTTTGCCTTTGAAGAAGTCACAATCCAGGGTGGAAAACACACTGGTAAACAATTCATTATAACACAAAAGGATAATGTGATAGTAAATATATGCATATAATATTGACATCATATTGACATAATATAGGATAGATAATAATTCACTGAGGGAGGATAGTAAAAAAAGAAAGAGTACATAGAGAAAGTGATATCTGAGCATGACATTGAGAGATGAGTAGGTATTTGTCATGAAGGTAAGAATGGAAAAAAAAAAACAGTAAGAAACTGCCATGTTCAAATGTACACAATAGCATGTTGCATGTCTTCAGTTTTTTATAGATAATTTATTTATTTCTAGTCTTAAGAATTGGGTTACACTGCTTCAAAATAGTACAAATAAAATCACTGTGTATTAATAGAGGCAAAGCAATCCAATCTGATGTGTTTTGAAGGGATTGTCTTGTGCATGGCATTATACTAAGGATTATGAAGAATGATATGCAATACTAAATCCTAAATAAGTCAGAAATGTCTCTTATTGGTAGCTACCGAAAGCAATATACAGATTTAATGTATTCCCTATCAAAATTCCAATGGTATTTTTCACAAATATAAAATGAACAACTCTAAAATTTGTATCAAACCATAAAACACCCTAAATAGCCAAAGCAATCTGGAGAAAGAACAAAGCTGAAGGCATCAAGTCCCTGATTTCAAACTATATTATAAAACTACAGTAATTAAAATAGTGTAGTATTGGCAGAAAAGCAAACATGTAGGTCAATGGAACAGAGAGCCCAGAAATAAAGCCACACATATATGGTCAATAAATCTATAGCAGAAGCCAAGAATATATAATGGGGAAAAGACAGTCTCTTCAATAAATGGGGTTGGGAAAATTGGACAGCCACACTGAAAAGATTGAAACTGCATCACTGCCTTATACCATGCACAAAAATCAACTCAAAATGGGTTAAAGACCAAAATTTAAGACCTAAAAGCATAAAACTCCTAGAAGAAAAGACAGGTGGTAAGTTCCTTGACATAGGTCTTGGTGATAATCTTTTAAAAATCTAACACCAGAAACAAAAGACAGAGAAGCAAAAATAAACAAGTGGGACTGCATCAAACTACAAAGCTTCTATACAACAAAATAAACCATCCACAAAACAGAAAGGCAACATACTGAGTGGGAGAAAATAATTGCAAATCACATATCTGGTAAGGGTCTAATATTCCAAATATATAAAGAATTCATACAACTTAATGGCAAAAAACAAACAAACAATCCAGTTAAAAGATGGGCAGAAGATCAGAACAAACATTACTCTTCCAAAGGAGACATGCAGAGGGCCAAAATGCTCAACATTATTGTCAGGCAACTGCAAATCAAAACCATAATGAGATATATCTCACACTTGTTAGAATGGCTATCATAAAAGACAAGAAATAACAAGTGTTGGCAAGTATGTGGAGAAAAGAAAACCCTTATGCACTGTTAGTGGGAATGTAAAATGGTGCAACAACCATGGAAAACAATATGGAATGTCTTTAAAAACTTAAAAATACAACTATTGGGTGCCTGGGTGGCTCAGTCGTTAGGTGTCTGCCATTGGCTCGGGTCATGATCCCGGAAGTCCCAGGATCAAGCCCCGCATCAAGCTCTCTGCTCAGCGGGAAGTCTGCTTCTCCCTCTCTCACTCCCCTGCTTGTGTTCCCCCTCTAGCTGTGTTTCTCTCTGTCAAAAAATAAATAAAATCTTTTAAAAAAATACAACTATCATGTGACCCAGGAATTATACTTCTGGATATTTATTTAAAAATAATAAAAACACAAATTTGAAAAGCTATATGTACTCCCGTGCTAAATTGCAGTGTTATTTACAACAGCCAAGATGTGTAAACAACCTAAGTGTCCATTGATGGTTTATGTATAAACAACATGGACTATTATTCAACCATTAAAAAGAATGAAATCTTGACATTTGTGACAAAATGGATATTCCTTAAGGGCATTTTGCTAAGTGAAATAATTCAGAAAGAAAAAGACAAATCCCATATATCTTTCTTATTTATGGAATCTTAAAAAAACGGACTGGTGATTGCAAGGGAGTGGGAGAAATGGGTGAATTGTTTTGTGTTTGTTTTTTAGTTTAAATAAATTGAATAAAACTTTTAAAAAGTAAGTAGGTCAGAAATGTTTCTTATGGTAGCCTTCAGGACTTTGTTAGTATAGTATTTCATTGTCACTGTCATTGCATTGCTCATAATAGTATAGTTTACATGTTGTGCTGAATTTGGATGACAAGAATTGTATTTATGGTATCTGGTTTAATAGACCATCACCTATAGCTATATATTATGCATCACTCATATCTTGCACACCTCTCCCATGACAGTCTTTATGCCACCAACAGAAGTGTCAACTTTCACAGCAGAATAGCCATTGCCAATAATTCTGGAACTATTTGCTAAATGGAAATGCAGAGTCATGGCTCAATTTCTGGCTAGCACTCTTGATGCAAGGGCTCTTTTATAAAGATGTAATTTGGGGGAGAGTTGCATTGAAATCAAAACAATAAATTTACTCACTTGAATTTTTTATTAAAAAAAACAATTCAAGTGAGTAAATTTAAAAGATTTTATTGGCTTTCATCAATGATTCATGACAATCAGGCAGCATCCTATCTAGCAGATAGAAAAGAGCTCCAAGATTCTGCACAAAATGAAAACCTTTTATAAGCAGAAGGGAGTGGGAAAGGAAGTTACAGTAGCAAAAAGCAGATTGGTTGTAGCAAGTTCACTTTCCTTTAGGGTATGGCAGTTTTATCAGGCAGATTACCTCACCAGTATTGACCAGGTATTTCCTGCCTGACTGGCTTAAGATTCTATTTCTGAGAGCCCAACTGTAATTACATTAAGCAGTATGCCTTAGTTTGGTGACATGTGGCTTAGCACAAGTGACTCCATTTTGGGCTTGTCTTTTTTTTTTTTTTTAACAAGTTCCTAAATTATAAATCAATGGAGACATAAAATAAAGAGATACTGGACAACAGTATCTCCTCCTCCTCCTCTAGACAGGGCAGAAGTATTATGGTAATTAATGGCCCTCCACATAGAAACCTGAAGTCCAGTAAAAGGAGATCCTCTGAACACGAATGAACAGAAAAATGCACATATATGACAAAAATAAAACTATAGATATTAGATCAATGCTGAAAAGTCTCACCAAATTCCTATACTCACTGTTGGTGGATTATGTCCACAAACCTAGATATTTAAGGGAAAAGGCCAGAGTTTTTCTGCCCTGGAAACAAGAGCTGCTGTGCTGTCTGCTACTAGATCAATTCTATTCCTAGTAGGGGCCTTTTAATTAATAACTTAATAATTGTGGCTTTCTCCATGATAACAGTAACTTTCATCCCACTGTGCTGCCCTCTTTCTTACTCAACCTGACCTTGTTCTGTTTCTTTTTTCCCTTTAAGTGTTACTTTTCTAAGTACTTACTATATGTAAGAAGCCAAGCTGCTTCATAATTCATTCAAAGAAATATCAGTCAGGAATCTAAATATAAATGAAAATTCATTAAACATTTTACATAGCCTTTTGATGAATTGTCAAAGGGAAGTTTTATTCACAAAATACCATACAAACAGCTGCTCCCTGATCTCCTCCTGAGCTCCACTGAGTTTTACTATTTTGTTTTGCTTTGTTTTCTCATTCATTATTGCAAACTGTAACTGGTCAGCTAAAGGGAATTGATTGTTCTTAGAAAATAGATGAAGAGAAAAGATGATTATTTTCCCCAGTCACAATGATAATACAGCAAGGAAGGGATTATTATTATTTTACTGGTGGTTGGTTAAATCAATTTTCTAAGACCATAGAACCAGTAAAAGTGGCAGTACTTAGATTTGAAGTCAGTTTCTTTTTTTTTAAGAAAACAAAACAAACCAAAAAGGATTCGGAATAAAGTTTCACGAACCTGAAAAGTGTGAAAAGATTAGAAAAGAACTGTTTGTGCTCAAAGTATGCCTTGAAGATAGAGCAAAAATTTAGCCTTATGAACTACCAAAATCTCATGGGAATATTCTCTTGGGGGAATTGCTAACATCTAAGGATTTTTTTGTTTTCTTTCTGGTAGAAGAGGTGGATTATGGAATTTATTTTGTGGTGGTGGGAAGAGGCTCTGTTCAGGCCAGATGCTTACCTATGCTAATTTTCTAAAGGTAATAGACTTTATTTTTGAACAGTTTTAGATTTACAGAAAAATTGACTAGATCATTCACAGAGTTCCCACATACTACACAGTTTCCCCTATTATTAACATCTTACTTTAGTATGGTTATCTGTCAATATTAATGAACAAATATTGACATATTATTCAGTTAAGTCCATACTTAATTCAGATTTCCTCATTTTTATAAGTTATTTTACTATTCTATGATCTCACTAATTTTCCATATATAGTATTTCCATAGTTTCTATAATTGGTATTATCAATTATAATACTGATATTCCACGGATTTTACTGATCTGTAATTCCAGCCAGGAAACTACATTTCATTTAGTTGTCTCATCTCTTAAGACTCTTCATGGCATGACAGTTTCTTCAACTTTCCTTTGTCTTTGGTGATCCCGAGACTTTGGAGAGGTACCAGTTAGGAATATTGTAGGAACCCCCTCTCTTGGAATTTGATGTTTTTCCTCGTTGGGGTTTTGAGTTTTAGGCAGGATGAACACAAGGTGAAGTGCCATTCTTGTTACATCATATCAAAAGTACAGACCATGAACATGACATATCACTTTTGTTAACCTTGACCACCTGGCTGTGGTAGTGTTTGTCAGTTGTCCCCACTGTGAAGTTGCCTTGCCTCTCCATACTAGGCTCTTTGGAAGGAAGTCACAAGGTGTAGCTCACACTTAAGGAGTTGGGTATTTTTCCCCATCTCCTTGAAGGAAGAGTATCTATATAATACTCTTATATATAATCTAAATTATTAGAATTCCTTTGCATAGGATATTTGTCTGTTCTCTCCCTAATATGTTTTTTGCCCACTGTTTAATAGAGTTGCTTGTTTTCTTATTACTGAGTTTTGGGTGTTTGTGTATTTTAGATACAAACCCTTTATCAGACATGTATTTTGCAATATTTTCTCCCAGACTGTGGCTTGACTTCTCATTCTCTTAGCAGTGTCCTTTATAGAGCATGTGTTCTGAATTTTGATAGAATCTTAATTGATCAATTTTTCTTTGATGGCTCATTTTTTGAGTATTCTATTGAAAAGCTCAGCACCAAACCCAAGGTCATATAGATTTTCTCTTATGTTTTCTTCTAGAAATGTCAGAGGCTTTACTTTTCTCATGTAGGCCTATGATCCCCTTTAAGTTCATGCTTATTTAAGATATAAAATATATATCTATGTTCTTTGGCATACAGGTGTTTAATTGTTCTAGCACAGCTTATAAAAAAGACTGTATTTGTCCATTGAATTGCCTATCCACTTTTGTCAAAGATCAGCTGACTATATTTGTATGGGTCTATTTCTGGGCTGTTTATTCTGTTCCATTGATCTATGTATTTACTCTTTCATCTATTATGCTGTCTTGATTACTCTAACCTCAGTGTAAGTCTTATAATCACATAGTGTGAGTCTTCCAACTCTTTTCGCTGAAGTTTTAGATCAGATTGTGTGAATCTATAGATCAACTTGGGGGGAATTTACATTTTGACAATATTGAGTCTTCCAATTTATTTTCCAATTCATCTCTCCATTTATTAGATCTTTGATTTTTTAACTCAGTGTTTTGTAGCTTTCTGCATATAGTTCCTGTATATATTTGTTAGCTATATATGTGAATATTTCATTTTGGGGAGGTGCTGTTAACAACCATAATGTTTTGTTAAGTTTAAATGTCTATTTGTTCATTTATGATATATAAGAAAGAAACTGACTTTAGTATATTAACCTTGTACCCTGCAACCTTATTATACTCAGTAGTTCCAGAAATTTTTTGTCCTTTGAGGGGATTTTCTACATAAATAATGATGTTAGGTATGAATAAAGATAGTTTTATTTCTTCCTTTCCAAGATGTATACCTTTAATATTTTTATTTGTCTTATTGCACTAGCTAAGACTTTCATTATGATGTTGAATAGATGTGTTGAGAAAAGACATACTGCCTTAGTCCCGACCTCAGGGAGAAAGTGCACAGTTTTATTAGCCATGATATTACCTGTAGGCTTTTTATAGATGTTCATTATCAAATTGAGAAATTTCCCCTCTATTCCTGCTTTGCTGAGAGTTATTACCATGAATGGGTGGTTGATTCTGTCAAACGCTTTTTCTGCATCAATTAATATGATCCTATGATTTTTCTTCTTATTTTGTTGATGTGGTAGATTATGTGGGGTGATTAATTTTTAAATGTTGAAACAGCTTCACGGACCATTTAGTCATGATGTATATTTTCTTAATACATTGTTGGATTCATTTTGCTAACATTTTCTTAAGGGTTTTTACATTTATATTCATTATAGATATCAGTCTGTCGCTTTTCTTTCTTGTCATCTCTATCTGATTTTGACATGAGAGTAGTGCTGGCTTCTTAGAATGAGTTAGAAAATGTTCATTCTGCTACTATTTTTTATAAGACATTGTGAAGAACTGACATCATTTATTCCTTAAAAGTTTTCTAGAATTTTTGGTGAAATCATCTGGGATAGGTTATATTTTTTTGGAAGGTTATTAGGCTATTAATTATTGATTCATTTTTTCTTTTCTACTTTATTTATTTATTTATTTATTTATTTATTTATTTATTTATTTTTTCCATAACCCAGTGTTTTCTACTTTAGATAGATTTCTTGCTATCTATTTTTCATTGTGTGAGTTTTGGTAGCTTGTATCTATACAGAATTAGTTCATTTCATCAAAATTATCAAATTGTGAACATCTTTTTTTTCTTAGTATTTTTTTATTATCCCTTTTTTAGATGAGTTTCTTTTTTTAGATTTTATTTATTTGACAGAAAGAAACACAGCCGGAGAGGGAACACAAGCAGGGGGAGTTGGAAAGGGAGAAGCAGGCTTCCTGCCAAGCAGGGAGCCAGATGTGGGGCTCGATCCTGGGTCTCCGGGATAATGACCTGAGCGGAAGGCAGTCACTTAACCAACTGAGGTGCCACCCAGGTGCCCCTAATTATCCTTTTTAATGTACATGGGACCAAAAATGATAACCCCTCTTTTTCTTTTTATATCAGAAATCTGTGTCTTCTTTCGTTCCTGTTTAGCCTGGCTAGAAGTTTATCAATTTTATTTATCTTTTTAAAAAAAACAACACTTAGTTTCTTTGAATTTCTTTATTATTTTTCTATTTCCAGTTTTATTAATTTTCTTCCACTTGCTTAAGGTTTAAATTAGTTTTTTGCCTCTAGTTTATTAAGGTATGCACTTAGATTGTTGATTTTAGATTTATCTGGTAATATATGTACTTAATGTGACAAATCTCTCTCTTAAGCACTACGTTTGTTGCATCCCCCAAATTTATAGAGATTTTTTTAGTTCAAGTATTTTTATTCTGTTCAAATATTATAAATTTCTTTTGAGACTTCTTTGACCCATTTGTTGTTTGAAAGCATATGGTTTAATATTCAAATACTTGAGTATTCTGTTATGTTTCCATTATTGATTTCTAGTTTAATTTCATTATGGTATGAAATCATACCTTTTATAATTTGTTTTCAAATATTTATTTATTTTAGAGAGAAAGAGCAAGAGAGAGCATGAACAGGAGGGGGAGAGAAACTCAAGCAGACTCCACACTGAGCCCAGAGCCCAGCATGGGGCTCGATCTCATGACCCTGAGATCACAACCTGAGCAAAAACCGAGAGTTGGATGCTTAAATGACTGTGCCACCCAGGCACCCCTATAATCTTTTTCTTTTAAGTTTATTAAGTGTATTTTATGGCATAGATGTGGTATGTCTTCTGAATGTTCTATATGAAATTGAAAAGAATTTGCTGTTGTTGGAGTATTCTATAAATTAAAATTCTATCAATTATTTGATGGTGCTCTTCAGGTGAACTATATACTTTTTGGGTTTTCAGCATGCTTGATCTATTAATAACAGAGAAGGTATTAAAATCTCCAACTATAATGATGGTTTTTGCTGTTTTCCCTTCTGGAACTATCAGTTTGCCTTGCATATTTTGATACCCAGTGTTTAAGTGTACACACACTTAGGATTCTTAGGGTTTTTTTTGAGAACTGACCACTTTATCTGACCCCTTTATCATTAGGCAGCGTCCTTCTTTACCTTAATATTTTTTCTTTTTTTTAAAGACTTTGTCTTTATTAATTAACTACTCCTGCTTTCTTTTGATTGGTGTTAGCATAGTATATCTTTCTCCATGCTTTTGTTTTCTATTGATATGTCCTTATATTTGAAAGGCATTTCTTGTGGACAACAGATTGTTGAGTGGTTTTATTTTTATCATTCTGACAATCTTATCTTTCACTGGTGTGTTAGGATCACAGATATTTAAAGTACTTATTGATATATTTGAATTAATATTATCTATGTCTGTAACTGTACTGGTTTCTATTTATTATCAGAGACTTATATTTCAATATTTTCTGGCTTTAACTGAGTACTTTATATTATTACCTTTAATATCCTCTCTTAGTGTATCAATTATACTTCTTTGAAAATATTTTAGTGATTGCAATATACAATTTAAAGTAACCTGAGTCTTACTTTAAAATACATGATGCAGTTTCCTATGTAGTGCAGATATTTTACAACAAAGTGTCCTCCTGGCCCATATGATATTGTTGCCATTCATTTCATTTATTTATAGGCTATAAATCACCCAATACATGGTGACTATTATTATTTTAAGCAAACAGTTATGTTTTAGATAAGCCAAGAATATGGAAAGGAATAGATTTTATTTTGCTTCTATTTATTCCTTTTCTGATGTTCTTCCCTTCTTTTATGTAGATCTTCCTTTTTTTTATGTGGACCTAAAATATTTCCTTTCTCCCTAAAGATTTCCTTTAAACATTTCTGGAGGACTAGTCCCCTGGAGATAAATTCTGTTTGTTTTTGTTGTTGTTGTTTAAGATGGGGCCTGAAAAAAGTTTTATTCTGCCTTCATATTTAAGGATAATTTCACTAGATATAGGATTCTGTGGGTTTTTTTCTTTTACATTTGAAATATCTTGTGCCACTCTCTTGTTGTTTTGACTTTTTTTCTTCTATAGATAAGGTATCCCTAATTCTTACTTTCAAAATATATTCCTTTGTCTTTCTTTTTCTATCCTTCAAATAAAATATTCCTAGGTGTGGTGTTTTGGCATTTGTTCTATTTGGCATTTTCTGAACTTCCTGGATCTATGATTTAGTGACTATCATTTTAGAAATTCCTCAGATATTATTACTTCAGATATTTCTTTCCTATTTTTATTTTCTTCTTCTTCTTCTGATATTTCAGGTATTTCCTTTGAAACATTTAGATGTTCCAGTGTTTTTTCCTTTTTTCCTTTACGTCTCAACTTGAGAAGTTTCTATTGCTCAATCATCAGGCTCAATAATTTTTTCCATGTCTGTATCTACTCAATTGATGTGCCCAACAAAGGCATTCTCCATGTCTGTTACAGAGTTTCTAATGCATAGCATTGTCTTTTGATTCTTTTCTAGAAATTTTCATCTCTCTGCTTTTATTAGTCATCATTTCTTGAATGTCTGTTTTTTATATTAATTATAGTTGTTTTAAATTCCCTGATAATTTTAAAATCTGTGTCATACCTGACTCCGATTCTGATGCTTGCTTTTTCTCTTCAGACTCTGTTTTTCCTCTCTCTTTTCAGAATGTCTGGTACTTTTTGTTGTTGTCATTGTTGTAAAAAATCAGAAAGAATGCATTGGGTGAAAGGAATTGAGATAAACAGTCCTTTAGTGTGAGAATTTGTTAATTTTTCTAAGAATTACACTGTTTTGTGTAGCTCTAGATACTAAAAGCACCAAATTCTTACAGTGTCCCTGTTTTTTTCTCCTTGAGTTGGAGTTCTATAAGCACTCCTTCTCAGAGAGATAACTCTGTTTTGTAACTCTTTTAGTGGTAATCCCCTGTTAGTATACTACAGTCCTATTGGTGTCATAATGTGTAGAGGAGATAGAACTTTCTATAATTTTCTGATTAAATATTAGTCGTTCAGTAGGCTTAGGCCTTTGGTCTATGGTTTTCATAAGTGTTTCTTCTTGTAAAGCTCTCCCACCCTTTCTTTGGTGAGATTAGAAGGCTCGCAGGGGGGCGCCTGGGTGGCTCAGTTGGTTAAGCAACTGCCTTTGGCTCAGGTCATGATCCCGGAGACCTGGGATCAAGTCCCACATTGGGCTCCCTGCTCGGCGGGAAGCCTGCTTCTCCTTCTCTCACTCCTCCTGCTTGTGTTCCCTCTCTAGCTGTGTTTCTCTCTGTCAAATAAATAAAATCTTTTTTTAAAAAAAAGAAGGCTAGAGGGGTTCTAATAAAAAAAAGTCCAGACATTCAAGAAATCTTAAGAAACAGACATGGAGAATGACTTTGTTGGGCTCATCAATTGAGTAGATATAGACATGGAAAGAGTTACTGAGCCTGAAGCATCCCCTCAGGTGGGAAAAGGCTCTGGCAAGGTCTTTCTTCTGGAAAGCTGGTCTTTCTTACAGAGAATGCTCTGGGTGTATATCAAAATGGTTACTTTCCCCTACTTCTTCCAGAGACTTGAAAGGATTTTTCTTGGCTTTTTAATAGAGAGACTGATAGAGTTCTTGAAGGTCAAACTCATAAAAGTGTGAGTGCCCTCCTAAGTCTATGGCCTTCAGTTATTTCTTCCTTTCACATTCATTCGCATTCATCCTCTAAAAGTTTATCAGAATCACCATTTATCATTCTTGCCAGTTTATGGCTCTGGCAGTTTCTGCTTCAAGTAAGCAGATGTCAGTGATGATTTTCCTGATTGCTTGTCTATCCATTATTCATGGGGTGGTTTTCCTGAAAACCAAGGTTTTTGATGGGGTTCTTTGATTCTAAGTTTGTTCAGTTTTTCTCTTGTAGGGATGGGAGCAGTGACTTTGCATCCTCTTAGCAAGTCAGAGCTCTCTACATAATGGATTTTGTTACTTTGGGCCAGATTGCTAATAAAGTAGTAAAAGTATGTCTCATAAACCAAATAAAAACTTATGTGTGCTTATAACAATTATTTGTGGTTTTGTTTCTATTTACTTGAATCAGTATGATTCACTTTTTTCCAGCTTGTGGACATGTCTGAAACAATTTTATTGGAGTTCCATCAATATTTAATAATTTTGTTACTCAGGAAAAAAGTGTAAGAGTGTTAAGTCCCCAAAACAGGGTGATGTGGGATAGCTATTGTGTCCATTATATTTGAGGAAATATAATTTTGACAAAACTTATTCCTGACATGAGTCTTATTTCTTAGTACTGATCTGTTTCAATGAATATCTTTTATGACTTGTCTCTATCTCAGATATTTAACTCCAAATCCAGTTTACTGAGAATGGACTTTGTTTTACTCACAGAATATTAGAGTTAAAAGAAATCTAAAGGAGTGATGTGATGTACCCAAAGTCACAAACCAATTTAGAGGTTGTATTGGGTCTGGAGCTGAGGTCTACCGTCATATAGTCAAATTAATTAATTAATTGGTTGACTAATAAATTAATTTTGTTTTATTTTGCAAACATTTATTGATGCAAAAATTTACATTATATAAAGTTACTTAAGAATTAGTTCTTACCATCTGGGTGTTTTCAACCTAGTTAGGAAGATAAGACAAGTATACAAGTAGTTACTCTACATTGCAGAAAAAATTAAGTGCTGGGGAAGGGAGATTCCAAGTTGGGACACAGTATATCTAGTGAAAAGATCAGTGATGTCAAGTTCAGTACCCTTTTTAATCTGTCTTTTACCAAAAATATTGCCCAAAAAGAACTCTTTTTGTGCTTTACTGAATGTTCAGATGCTAAGATTTTGTTCTCCTATTTATTAAAGTAAGTATAAAATACTGATTAGGAATTTGGACCCAAATAAGACAGACCTATGTTCAAAACCTAGCTTTGTGATATGCTAGCTATTTGACTAAGGACAAGTTCAGTTTGATTCAATTCAACCAATATTTATCAACCACCTTCTGTGTGCCAGGCACTGTTTTCTAAACACTTGGAGATACCTCAATTAAAAAAAAGTAGAAAAATATGTTTGTCTTATAAAGTTTACATTCTAGTGGGTGCATGTTTTAATAAAATAATTGCGTACAATTTACTGCATGTAAGTTGTGCATAGATCTTCAAGAAACTTAGTGATAGAACTTTTCTGAGCCTCATTTTCCTCATTTTTAAAATGGGGTGCTAATGGGGCTTTACCTCATAGGCTTGCTAGAGTTAAGTGATTTCATATGTAATGCTTTCAGTGGAGTGTCTGGTATATAGGCCAACCACAATAGCTGTGAACTGTTATCACTGTTAAGGACTTAGTGATTGATATAAACTGATTCATATCCTCCCAACTCACATGGTGAAGCCCTAAATTGCCAAGGTGACTGTCAGTGAGTATCTCTTTTTCGGAAGTAGGGCCTTTAGGAGATAAGGCCCTTAAGGAGGTAATGAAGGGTCAATAAAGTTATAAGGGTGGGGCCCTAATCCTATACGACTGGAATCCTTATAAGAGGAGGAGGCCCCAAAACTCTTTCTGCACCGGAGTACATAAAAAAAAAGACCATGTGAGGGCAAAACGAAAACATGCTGTCTGCAAACTAAGGAGAGTTCCAGCCTCCAGAACTAAGAGAAAATAAATTTCTGTTTTTCAAGCCGCAGAGCCCATGGTATTTTGTTATTGCAGTCCAAGCAGGGTAATATGGTAATTTGCTGCTCTTGTTTAAATAAATAGTGTCCCTAGTTTGTGATTTGTTTAGTTCTTTCCTGGACTAAGCCAAGTACCACCCATTAGCATTAAAGAACAAAAACATGACACTTTTTAACAACAACAAAAAAATCCATTCCTGTGCCCGTTATGAACAGATATTACAAATATTACAAGATGGTATTTAGTGATGCTAAGCTAATGACTTCATATCCCACTATGGGAGAACTTAGAGAACAGCTATGAAGCAAGATGGGTCAGAGTATACAAATACCATTCAAAGACGCAAACTTGCCAATTTCAAGGTTGCCATTTTGATTCATGATTTTGGACTGACTCGTTATTTGAATTTGTTGATTATTCAAGGTATAAGTGGCATGACCTAAACTGCACATAATTAAGTTGTACATTTTAAATAAAATTTGACATACAAAAATACCTGTAAAACCATCACTGTAATTGAAGTAGTGAGATATTCATTACCCCCAAAAGTTTTCTCATCTATCCTTATACTCCCTTTTGCTCCTCCTGGACCCTTCCACCCCATCCAAGGTGACCATTGATCTGCTTTATAGATTATTTTGCACTATATAGAGTTTTATGTAAATGTAATCAAACAGTATGGATTCTTGCATCTGGCTTCTTTCATTAAGCACAATCATTTTGAGAATCATTCATATTGTGTGTATCAATGGTTCAATCCTTTTTATTGTGGTGTTATATATATTCTATTATATAAATATACCTAGTTTATCCATTCACCTGTTGGAGAACATTAGTGGTTGCTTATAGTTTTTGGTGATTTTGAATAAAACTTCTTTGAACTCCCATGAGAAATATTTGCATGAAGATAGGATTTTCTTTCTTTTGAGTAATACCTGGGAAAGGAATGACTGGATCATATGCTAGATATGTGTTTAACTGTTTATAAAGTTGCCAATCTGTTCTCCAAAGTTGTACCTTTTTACATTCCCATTACCAGTGTATGAGAGTTAGTTTCTCCCCATCATCTACAAAACTTGGTACAGACAGACATCTTAAATTTAACAATTGACTAGATGTACAGTGGTATCTCATGGTGATTTTAATTTGCCTTTCCCTAATGACTATAAAGCTAGCATCTTTTCACAGCTTAGTAGCCATCTGTATACCTTCTTTAGTGAAGTGACTATTGAAATCTTTTGCCCATTTTTAAGTTGGATTACTTGTTTTCATATTATTGAGTTTTGAGTGTTCTTCATATTTTCTGGAAATTTCTTTTATGTGATGTATGATTTGCAAAGATTTTCTCTCAGGCTTCAGCTAGTCTTTTTTTCTCCTTAGCAGTGTTGCATAGTGGGTATTTTGTTGAAATCCAGTTTAACAACTCATTTCTTTATAGATTAGGCTTTTGGATCTGTATCTAAGAAAAATTTGCTTAATCCAAAATCATACAAATTCTCTGCTAGGTTATATGTTGTCTTCTGGAAGTTTTAGAGTTTTAGGTTATAAAGTGCTCTCTGGTTCATTTAGAGTTAATGTTAATGATGATCTGGATC
Organism: Spilogale gracilis; assembly: GCA_004023965.1. Taxonomy (NCBI): domain Eukaryota; kingdom Metazoa; phylum Chordata; class Mammalia; order Carnivora; family Mephitidae; genus Spilogale; species Spilogale gracilis. Next base: position 72,918 of record PITA01002514.1, read on the forward strand.
AAAGTTTATATTTTTGCATAGGAATATCTTGGGGTTTTTTTCATACCATTCTTCAAAAAGACTGTCTTATCTCCATAGAATTATCTTTGATGCATAAGCTCATAAGTTATCCTTCAAATTCTCTTTTAATTTTTTCTCTAAAGATTTATTTAATTATTTGAGAGAGTGTGTGTGCAAGTAGGGAGGAGGGGCAGAAGGAGGATATCCTCAAGCAGATTCCCCTCTAAGCATGGAGCCTGAGGCAGGGCTGGATCTCATGATCCATGAGATCATGACCTGAGCCAAAACCAAGAGCCATATGCCTAACCAGCTGAGCCACCCAGGCACCACTATCCTTCAAGTGTTCTAAGTTCACTTACTAGTTCTACAAGTTCTTTTGTAGATTTTATTAGATTTTCTACATAGACATGACATTTATTTTTTCCTTCCCAATCTGGATACCTTCTATTTCCTTTCAGTTGCACTGACCAGAAACTCTAAAACAATGTTGACTAAAATAAAAGTGGGCATCTCTGCCTTACTTCTAATCTTAAGAGGAAAGCATTCAGTTTTTCACCATTAAGTATGATGATAATTATAGGTTTTTGTAGATGCTTTTATTAAGCAAGTTTAGAAAGTTCCCTTCCATTTCTAGTTTGCTAAGAGTTTTTTTTTTCATCTTTGTTGAGATATACACTAATCCTCCCAATCTATGGAGAATACATTCCAAGACCCCCAGTAGATGCCTGAAACTGTGAATAATATCAAACCCTACATATACTATATTTTTTCCTATACATACATACCCATGCTAAAGTGTGATTTATAAATTAGGCACAGTAAGAGATTCACACTACTAACTAATAATGAAATGGAACAATTATAACAACATACTGTAATAAAAGTTATGTGACCATGGTTTCTTTTGCTTTCTTTCAAAAATACCTCATTGTACCGACTCACCCTGCTTCTTATGATGTGACATGATAAAATGCTTATCCGGTGAGATGAAGTAATGATGTAAGCATTGTGACATAGCTTTAAGTTACTAATGATCTTCTATCAGCAAGATTATCAGCAAGAGGATCATCTACATTCAGACTATGGTTGACCACATGTAACTGAAACTGCAGAAATTGAAACCCTGGGTAGGTTTAAAGTACACAATGTGCTGATTTGATACACATATTGTAAAATATGTAAAATGATTATTGCCATAGCATTAGCTAATACCTGCATCAGGTCACAAAATTACCATTGCATTTCTGTGATGAGAACATCTAAGATGTACTCTCTTGACACCTTTCAAGTTTATAATACAGTCTTATTAACTATAATCATTAAGCTGTATAATAGATCCTCAGAACTTATTCACCTTACTGGCTGGAAGTTTGTCCTCTTTGACCAGCATCTCCCTTCTTCCCCCACCCCTTAACCCCTGGTAACCCCCATTCTGGTCTCTCTTTCTATGAGTTTAACTTTTTTAGATTCCACATGTCAATGACATCATACAGTATTTATCTTTCTCTGAGTTGTTTTAACTTGGAGAGTTTGTTTTAATTACAAACGGATACTTGATTTTGTCAAATTCTTTTTCTGTGTCTATTGAGATGATCATATGATTTCCATTCTTTGGTTTGCTAGTATAGTGATTACACTGATTGATTTTGTAGTACTATACCAAGCCTGCATTCCTGGGATAAACTCCCACAAACAGATCATAATCTGTTCTCTTTTTTTAAAAAAAAATATTTTATCCATTTGACAGAGAGAAACACAGCCAGAGAGGGAACACAAGCAGGGGGAGTGAGAGAGGGAGAAGCAGGCCTCCCGCCGAGCAGGAAGCCCGATGTGGGACTCAATCCTGGGTCTCCAGGATCATGACCTGAGCCGAAGGCAGTCGCTCAACCAACCGAGCCACCCAGGCACCCCCTGTTATCTTTTTATATATCATTGGATTCAATTTGCTAAAACTTATTACCTTTTTCTATACATATTTTGTTTCTGCATCAGTATTTGTGAGGTGTACTGGCCTGTAGTTTTCTTATCTTGTATTTGTCTGTTTCTGCTATTAGGATAATGTGGTTTCATCAAATGAGGGAGAAATATCCCTCTTCTTCAGTGTTTTGGAGGAGTATGTATATGTGTAAGTGTAGAAATTATGTTGTTTTTTCCATAAGTGTTTGGTAACTAAAAACTCATTACCTTTAATAGATAGGTTGTCAATCCTTTTTTTTTTTTAAAGATTTTATTTATTTGACAGAGAGAAACACAGCTAGAGAGGGAACACAAGCAGGGGGGGGGTGAGAGAGGGAGAAGCAGGCTTCCTGCGGAGCAGGGAGCCCGATGTGGGACTCGATCCCGGGTCTCCAGGATCATGACCTGAGCCAAAGGCAGTCACTTAACCAACTGAGCCACCCAGGTGCCCCGGTTGTCAATACTTTTTTGACTGAGCTTTGGTAGTTTATAGCTTTCAAAGGATTTTTCCATTTCATCTAAGTTGTTGAATTTGTAGGTATAAATTTGTTGATAATGTTCATTTATTATCATTTTTAAAAGAATATGTAGTAATGGTATCTCTCTCATTCCTGATATTGGTAAATTGTGTCTTCTTTCTTTTTCTTCCTGATCTGTCTGGCTAGAGGTTTATAAGTTGTATTCATTCTCTCAAGAGTCAGTTTTTGGTTGCTATTGTTTTTCTGTTTTTCATTTTATTGAGTTCTCCTTTTAACTTTATTATTTCCATTGTCCACTTGCTTTGGATATAATTTACTCTTTCTTTTACAGGTTTTTCATGTGGAAGAACATTTTTCTTCTCCAATGTAGGCATTCAGTGCTAGAAAATTCTCACTAATACTGTTTTAATGGCATCACAGAAACTTTTGGATGCTTTTTTTTTTCTTTTTATCACTGATTTACAGCAACTTGAATGTGAGTTGATAAAGTTTTCTTCATGTTCCTAAACATGTTGTATGTTGAGCTTCTCCAGATTGAACATTTTCATATACCTGGGGAAATTATGCACTGTTATATATGCAAATGTATTTTGTATCACCACTATCTCCATTAAGGAGTCTAATTACATGTATATTAGGTTACTTGAATGGTCCCACAGATCACAGATACTCTTCTCTTATGTCTGTATGTTTGATTATTTTCCATTCTTTTACTTGCAACCTACCTAAATTGTTATACTTGGAGGAAGTTTCTTGTAGATTATACGTAGTTGGATCATTTTTTTAAATTAAAGTATAGTTGACACACAATGTTATATTAGCTTCAGGTGTACAACATACTGATTCAGTGTGGATGCTCTTTTAATTTCACTAAATTATTTTTTGTTGGGGCACCTGAGTTGCTCAGTCGGTTAAGCATCTGCCTTCAGCTCAGGTCAGGATTCTCAGGTACTGGGATTGAGCCCCACATTGGGCTCCGTGCTCGACCGGGAGCCTGTTTCTCCCTCTCCATCTTCCTCCCACTCTGCCTACTTGTTTTCTCTCCATCTCTTTGCCAAGTAAATAAATTTTTAAAAAATCTAAAAAAGAAACTAAATTATTTTTTGTGTATTTAATTTTGGATAGTTTCTATTCTTATATCTTTATAACATAACCTTATCTTCTGCAATGTCTGATTTATTGTCAATCTCATTCAGTATATTTTTTATTATATGTATTTTAGTTTTCATCTCCAGGTATTTCATATGAGTCTTACCTTTTGGAGCATATGTAATATAGTTAAAATAACTTTTCATGTTTTCTCCACTAATTCTAACATTTGGGTCAGTTATAATTAATTGGTTACTTTCCTTATTATGGTGTGTTTTCCCATTTCTTTGCTGGTCTCGTAATATTTAACTAGATGTCAGACACTGGAATTTTTACTTTGTTGGTAACTGGATATTTTTGCATTTCTGTAAATATTCTTGAGCTTTATCGTGGGGTGCAATTAAAATACTCAGAATTAGCTTGCTCATTTTGAGTCTTTCTTTTATAATTTGTCAGGAAGGATTGCAATAGTGTCCTAGGGCTCATTATTCCTGTCTACTGAGGCAAGACCTTCTTAAACACTATATTCACTGCCACATGAATTATATGTTTTTCCAGTGTGGCTGATGAAAACAGGCATTGTTACTGACCCCATATGAACATGGGCCGCTCATTTCCAATGTTGTTAGATTGTATGCTCCACCTGCCCCCTGAAATGCCCAAATTCCGAGACCCCCCAAAGACGACCACCAGAGTCCAGAGTCAAAGCTAAAGGGCAAGTGTCGTTTATTGCGAGTTTGAACCGGGACCTCCGCACACTCATTACCGGTGATGCTAAGAGGCCCAGTGCAGCAGATTTTATAGCTTTTTATAGATAGGCACAAACAAATTCGGGACTTTTTGCGGTACTTGGACTCTTATTGGCTGACATTTAAATTTGAACACCAGCATGATCTGATTGGTTCCTGCACTTATTAACCGAAACCACAGAGGGGCACTCCGACCCAGCATGAAAGGGGGAAGAGTGAGTCTTTCAACATAGACACATTCCTGGAGCCAAATGGCCATTATCTCTTGTTTTCAGATCTGAAGGCACGGAGAGGGGCTGTGTGATTACAGGGTGGCTATAGGAGGGCTGCTAGTGTTTTTCCACTTTCTTAGGGTCTAGCAAGCGAGAGTACAGAAGCCAGGTGGCTGTTATAATGGTCCTAAATTTTATTTTTCATGCTCCTCACCCCCCATCTCATGTAATTTCCTCAGGCATATGCACTTAACAGTTCTCAGCCAAATACTATTGTGACATCCTCTGAAGATGTCTAGGGTTCTCAGTCTGTACAGCTATCTCCTGTGTGGCATTCTGTTCTGTGAACTCTAGTCACCTTGTTGTCCCTGGACCTTCTGCTCCATTTCCTTACCTCAGAGATACCAAAGATTCCCCACCTGGATTGTTCTACTCTGCTTAAAAGCTTGGAAACTCAAGCAGATAAATTCTCAACAGGATACTAGCAAATGAATCCAACAGTACATTAAAAGAATTATTCACCACGATCAACTGGGATTTATTCCTGGGCTGTAGGGGTGGTTTGATATTCACAAATCAATCAATGTGATATACCACATTAATAAAAGAAAGGATAAGAACCACATGAGCCCCTTAATAGATGCATAAAAAGCATTTGACAAAATATAACTTCCATTCTTGACCAAAACCTTCCACAAAGTAGGTACAGATGAAACATACCTCAACATAATGAAATCCATCTACAAAAAACCCACAGCTAATATCATCCTCAATGGCAAAAAACTTAGAACTTTCTTCTACAGTCAAGAACAAGACAGGAATGTCCACTCTCACCACTGTTATTGAACATTGTACTAGAAGTCTTAGTCTCAGCAATCAGACAACAAAAAGACATAAGAGGCATCCAAATCATCAAGGAAGAAGTCAAATGTTCACTATTTGCAGACTATGGGATACTATATGTAGAAAGCTCAAAAGACTCCACCAAAAAAATTGCTAGAACTAATACACGAATTCAGCAAAGTTATAGGATATAAAGTCAATGTACAGAAATCTGTTGTGTTTCTATATACCAATAATGAAGCAGCAGAAAAAGAAATCAAGGAACCGATCCCATTTACAATTGCACCCAAAACAATAAGATTGTCGGGGACGGTGCATGATCCGTCCCTCCCACCAGGCCGAAGCCACGGGAAACTTTGGTAGAGGCACCTGTGAATGTGAATGAAAGTCCCTCCAGGCTTCCTCCCCCACCTCCCCACCTCCACTACCCACCACCCACCCCTGCCTAGAATCCGGAAAACCACCTACCCTGTGGGCCGGGGAAATGTCCTTTGTGTGCTTATCCAAGACATATAGGTCCATTTAATCCTCCTCCTGGTAATCATATCTCTGTATCTCTTATTTGTATTCCTTGATCCCTCTACCTTAATGGTTTCAACTTCTGTGAGTTTAAGTAATCACTCTGTTCCCTGCAGTAACAATACTAATCCTGTCTCTAGGGCAGATGCAAAAGCAGTTAAAAATTTAACTGCATCCCCCAACTTCCTCACTTTTGAATAATAAAAGACTGGGGCCCTTGTCAGTCAAGAGAGACAAAAAGCCAGAGGCAAAGGAAAAGGCAGAGAAAAAAGGCAGAAAGCCTGCAAACAGAGACGGAAGCAAAGTGAGGAAAGAAACAGAAGCAATGAGAAAAAAGAAGCCTAGAGAGACAGAAACAGAGAAGCAAATAAAGCAGCAGAAAGAGAAGCAGACAGAGAGCAACAGAGACAAAAGCAGAAGCAGACAGAGCAAGAGAGACAGAAGCAGAGCAAGAAGGCCAAAGCCAGAGCTAGAGAGCTAGAGCTAGAAAGCCAATGCTAAAAAGCCAGAGCGTGAGCCTGAGCCTGCTTCATAGGTCTCTCCTAAGTGACCTCAGGTCTGTCAGCTTGCATCAGATTTCCGTGTCCGTGTCATTATTTCGCCCGCCAGACATCCCATGGTTCAGGACCCACATCTCTGCTTAGGCTGGTCCCTGGCAGTGACAAAGATACCAAGGAATAAACCTAACCAAAGAGGTAAAAGACCTGTAGTCTGAACACTACAGAATACTTATGAAGGAAATTGAAGAGGGCACAAAGAGATGGGAAAAAATGCCATCCTCATGGATTGGAAAAACAAATATTGTTAAAATGTCTATACTACCCAATGCAATCTACCCATTTACTATACTCCCTATGAAAATACCACCAGCATTTGTCACAAAACTAGAACAAATAATCCTAAAATTCGTATGGAACCAGTAGAAGCTGAATAGCCAAAGCAATCCTGACAAAGAAAAGCAAAGTTGGAGGCATCACAGTTCCAGACTTCAAGCTTTATTACAAAACTGTGGTGATCAAGACAGTATGGGACTGGCACAAAAACAGACACACAGATCAATGGCAAGGAATAGAGAAGCCAGAAATGGACCCAAAACTACACAATTAACTAATCTTCGACAAAGCACAAAAGAATATCCAATGGAGAAAAGACAGTTTCTTCAACAAATAGTGTTAGCAAAACTGGACAGCAAATAAATGGTTAAGAACATGAACTCTGAAGTCACTAGCGCATCTGGTGAATCTCAGGCCTCACTGTGCTGGAACATACCCTTTACCTCATGATATAGAGGTGACATGGAAACACATGTTGTCAACTGGACAATAAATCTAACACTGAAAGAGAGAAAGGGTTTAACACAGTTTCTTCTCCCAGGCCCACCAGTCAGTTAAGCCCCTTCTCCTCTGGCAGGGAGAAAGGACAAGAGTATTAATTTAGGGAAAGGCCTTCCACACAGAACAAGTGGAGTAGGGGATAAGTAACCACTGACCTCCAAAAAAATTCATTCAACTCTTGGGGCACCTGGGTGGCTCAGCAGGTTGGGTGACTGCCTTCAGTTCAGGTCATGATCCCAGAGACCAGGGATCGAGTCCCACATCGGGCTCCCTGCTCGGTGGGAGGCCTGCTTCTCCCTTTCTCACTCCCCTGCTTGTGTTCCCTCCCTGGCTGTCTTTCTCTCTGTCAAATAAATAAAATCTTAAAAAAAAAATCATTCAACTCTTGGAATTAACAGACAGGTAAGAACTGCCTAGTGCTCAAGTTGAACTATAAATCTCATTTCTTAGGGGGTCCAAGTTCAAGAAGAAGAGGTAATGGTATGAACTACCCTTAAACCATATATACACCAGCCTGAATACTTGAAGAAATTTAAAGTAAGATTTTCTGTGGAAGAGATACTCTTAGATAATAGGACTTTGACTTATAAGGATCTGTTTAAAAGTCCAAGCCCTTTGCTGTTTACTCAGAAAAACAGCTTCAGGAAATACGGGCAAACAGCCCCTGGAAAACAAAGGCAAGCCAGGTTGGGGGTTAACCCAATCAGTTAACCCCCAACCTCCGGACCCTGAGTAATGGAGATGCAAACTAAGAATGGGCGAGGTTATCAGTACTTGGGACCAGAAGGGAATGCCCAAATGCCCTCAACTTCCTGGTTCCTGGAGCAATAGAAGTGCAAATTTACCCTGGTTAGCTTGTGATTTGGGGGGTCGCCCTATAAAAGCTAGCCTGAAAAATTAGGCGTGGTTGTTTTCTCTCTCCTGAGAGGCGACCCTGGCCGTCCAATATAATTCTCAATGCTTGGTGCAAAATACAGCTTTGCTTAACCTTCACTTTTGTATCAGCCTCGTTCCTTTAAACACGGACCCTATTATGATGGGACAGCCCTCATTGTGGTCTTTTCTACAGATGAAATTCTGTGCCATATAATTGAGCTCCCCCAAATCAAACTGTGAGAAGAGGAATTAGGGTATTGAGACAGATGCTCTTTCTGCGATTTACAAGAAATACCATTTCTTAATAAGACATTGATTAGTGATCACTCTGCAGAAAACATCTTGTGTACTGAAGCATGTAATAAAGTGTCAGGAAACAAACTGAACCAGCAACTAACCTTTTGAAAATTCCCTTTAAATTTATTTGATCTCTTTCATAAAAAAAGAAGATGAAAAGAATTGTTTCTTACCATTTTATTCTTGGTGTGGATGCAGGCCAAATGTAAGGACGAATGGTAAATAAGAATGTAATATCTAGCATGTATAAATGGGCATCACCTATGGTTGAATGATTAGAATTGTCTTGCTGTTCTTTTTTCAATTTATTTTATTAGAAGGATAAAACTTTTCACTTTGTTGGTCTTAAATACAGAATCAATATACCAACAGTAGGAAAAATCTTTATCCCCCCAGATAAGATTAACAGTGTTTTCATAATTAGACCAAACTAAGCTACCGTGCCAGATCTTTCAACATATTGTATCTTCAGCCTTGGTTTCCACTTAACTTGGCAAGTAAACATCAGCCTCTTCATTTAGAGTACAGTCCAATAAAACTCTGAAGCAGCATAAATAGATTAAGTTCCAATTATATGGCCTACCTTCTAAAGTAGAAGATATAGCTTCTCCCTCTAAGATTTTCCAGTCCAGTGAAAACACAAAGCCATCAAATGCCCTTCAGACCCGTTGTTCTCTAGAGATTTGAGAAAAGAGTGGTAAGTACAGGTTCACATGAATGGGAAGGCTCTGTGGAGGAAGTGTCATTAAGAAACGGGTAGGAATTAGAAAAAGGATAGAACAGAGGGTATTCCTAGATGTGGGAACAACACAGAGCTAGAAATGAGATTGGTGTGCAAGAAGAACAATTCATGTGGAAATCCCATGATAAGGAACAAGTGGAAACAGGAATAAGGATAGAAGGTAGGTCCCAAACATGGAAATCATGCCAAGTGTTCAAAATGTATGCATTGACAAGTGCATCATTAATGAATTCCCAGCAGAAGAACAATGTGCTCTGAAATGCCCAAATTCCGAGACTCCCCCAAAGACGACCACCAGAGTCCAGAGTCAAAGCCAAACAGCAAGGGTCGTTTATTGCGAGATCGAACCCGGAACTCCGCGCACTGGTTACTGGTGATGCTAAGAGGCCTCGTGCAGCAGATTTTACAGCTTTTTATAGACAGCCACAAACAAATTCAGAACTTTTCCCGGTACTTGGTCTCTTGTTGGCTAACATTCAAATTTGAACACCAGCATGATCTGATTGGTTCCCGTGCTTATTAACCGAAACCACAGAGGGGCACTCCCTCTTGCAACACTCAGCATGAAAGGGGGAAGGGTGAGTCTTTCAATGTAGCCACATTCCTGGAGCCAAATGGCTGTTATTTCTCGTTCCCAGATCTGAAGGCGCGGAGAGAGGGGCCGTGTGATTTTAAGGGGGCTATAGAAGGGCTGCTAGTGTTTTTTCCACTTTTTAGGGTCTAGCAAGTGAGTGTACAGAATCCACATGGCTATTAGAGATATAAGGCATAATGGTCCTATTTTATTTTTCATGCTTCTCATGCTCAAATTTGCATCTTAGGAAGTTAGAGGTTATATGAGGAAAGAGAAGATACAAAATAATGTAACAGGCTGCTGTCGTTATCTAAGCTTAAAATAGGAAAAATGGAGAGCATTACACAGAACAGAAACAAATCCATAGCTACACCAGATTTTAGCGGATTTTCCCAGAAGTTGATAAATCACACAGACAAAACACAAAAGTATGACAGATATGAAAAACGCAATTAAAAAGCTCTATCTGGAGAATATACATCTGCACCCATGATTTACATGACACACATTCCTATAACAACGTACTGACCGTGTATAGGTCACAAAATAATCCTAAAATTAAGATATATAGCCCACTTTTGCTGATGACTATGTGATAAAATCAACAAAAAGAGAGTAACCTCCATATACTTAGAAAATGAAAAAGCAAGCTTTCAAGATGGCGGAAGGCCAGGTGACCGCATTTCGGTTAGTTCCCTGAAGTGAGAGCAATTCCAGCAAAAAACCACTACAGGACCACTGTGAGCACCCATGAAATCAGCCTGAAATGTGATATTTCATGCTTCTGGATCACCACGGGAGACAAGGACCATCAGCAGAAAGGTAGAAACAAGTGAGAGCGACTGGAGGCTTACCCCCAGAGACAGGGGTGTGGGGGAGGAAGCCCGCAGAGCTGAACCATTGAAAGCAAATACCCCAGCACAAAAGTGCTTTGTGTTTCGGGAATAACAGCAGATTACGGTCTGATTCAGGGTGAAACAGAACTGGGAAGACAGCAGAGCCGGCGGCACCAGAGTCTGTTTTTCTGCCGCGGCAGCGGAGAGATGGAGATCCGCAGGGAGAGGAAGTGCCCTGCGGCTCCAGGGAACTTAGAGGGGCCGGGTGTGGAGTCTATCCCCCCACTGCTTAAGCCAGGGGAGCAGGGTGTCGTGGAGAGCAGGAGTGCCCTGTGGGGCACAGGGGATCTCAGCGAGAGCTGCGAGCATGGAGTCAATTTTTCTGCCTCTTTTTTTTTTTTTTTTTACTCTTTCTTTCTTTTTTCCCCTTGCCTCCGCTGCTTTTCCCTCCAGCTTCCCTCGACCCCATGGGCAGGGCACGGACCCCCCAGGGAAGGCGATTTTGCAGAATTGCACGGGACCTGAGGAGCCGCAGGTCCCCTGGCACAAACGAGGTCGCGCAATCCAAAAAAAGTTGTGATTTTGAGGTGCGGGAGTGAAGTGACAAGTGGGGGCGTAGGCAGAAATCAATCCAGCATCTGTGCCTGCCTGGCTGTGACAGGCTACCAACCGGAAGGCAAGAAAGAGCCCTTCTCTGTGTAGAGGCTCTCTCTGGGAAGGAGGTCTGGGCGCAGATATCTTGCTCCGAACAGACTTCCTCAGCAGCTGAAAAGGGACGTAAAAGAACAAAGCTCCGCGGCGAGAACTGTAACCTGACAACCTGGTTACCATTGAGACCAGTCTCTAGCAAGGGAGCGGAGAGACGCAGCCCAGGTAGAACGACTGAAACAGCGTGGCACACCCTGCTCCCAGAAAGCAAGCCAGAGGCTCAAGAGGACAACACGCAAACTGTAACCCCAACATCGGGGTAAAAGGCAATTTATTAAACTCTGGGTACTGACTACAAGTACCAAAAGCCTTACACTTTATTGATACAGTTTTCCACCTTATTTGCTTTTTTTTTACTTTTTTCTATTTTTACTTTTAAAGCTTCCATTTTAAACTTAAAAATACATTCTCACAGTTTTTCTTCTTTCAATTTTTAACCCCCTTTTTATCACAACATGATACTCAATACAACACCCCATAACATTTATTTATTTATTTATTTATTTTACCTTGAAATTTTTTCAAACACACTCCTGTATTTTCTGCTGTTGTTCATGCCTCTTGTTTCCCTGTTTGTTTTCGCTGTTTTTCCCTTTCTTCTCTCTTCTTTCCTTTATTCTCTCTTTTACATATACAGGGGTTACAAGCTTCAAGTCAATCCCACATCCCTATTCAATACTACCCCTATATACAACCAGTTCTAATCTCCCTATGTCTTTAGAAAGTGGGCTCCTCCAACAATAGTAACAAGACAAACTCGGGAACATCTGAAAAGCATTCCTTGCCCACAAGGAGTGTCTGCCCTCACCTTCCCACTCTACTCTGTCAGTGTTTCTGTGTAATTGTCTTTGCTTTTGTATTATATAAATACTGGTCTTGGGGGTCATATAGGTTGGGCTTTGCTTTCTGATTTCTTCATTTACCCTTGATAGCCCTTTTCTTTACCCTATAAAAGTTTTGTACCATATAAATCCTACCACCGGGCCCCACTCTGGCAGGGGTTTCTTTTCTTGCTTCCTCTCTTCTGTTTTCTTTTTTCTTTCTCCTCCCTTCTTGGTGGTAAATTCTGGTTGCTCCAAAACCTTCCAATGACCAATCCACCTAGATAGAGGCTGATATATTTAGCTATACACCCTTTCAACCACTCCTTGCCACAATGACTCAGAGGAGGAACATCAAACAGAAGAAGAACCCCGAGACTACAACCCCAGCCACAGAATTACTGGAAATGAACATAAGCAATATGACAGAAATGGAATTCAGGGCAGCAATCATCTAAGCAATGGCTAATTTAGAAAAGAGCATTAGTCTCAAAATGGAAGCCATAGCAACAGAAATGAAAACTGAGGTTAGAAAGGCTATAGATGAGATGCAATCTAATTTAAATATGCTAACAGCCAGAGTAAGTGAAGCTGAAGATCGTATCAGTGATTTAGAAGACAGATGGATTAAGAAGGAGGAGCAAGAGAAGTCTTGGAGCAAACAGCTAAAATCCCATGAAAACAGAATAAGGGAAATAAATAATGCCATGAAACGCTCCAATATCAGAATTATTGGAATCCCCAAAGGAGTTGAGAGAGAGAGAAGCCTAGAAGATATTGTTGAACAAATCATGGATGAAAATTTCCCAAATCTGGGGAATGAAACAAATGTTCATGTCCTAGAAGCAGAGAGGACATCCCCCAAGATCAATGAGTCCAGAAAAACCTCCAGGTACATAAGAGTAAAATTCTCGAATCATAAAACCAAAGAATATATCTTAAGGGCAGCTAGGAGAAAGCGATCCCTTACCTACAGAGGGAGGACCATCAGAATAACGTCAGACCTTTCCACAGAAACCTCACAAACCAGAAAGGGCTGGCAAGACATATTCAGGAAGTTAAATGAAAAAAATATGCAACCAAGGATAATGTATCCAGCAGGGTTAACTTTCAAAATGGAAGGATAAATAAGGTCTAAAAGATTATGCAACCACCAAGTCAGCACTACAAGAAATGCTAAGAGAGGTTCTATAGAGGAGAAACGAACCCAAGAGCGACACAAAACAGAAATTTACAGACGTAATCTATAGAAACATGAACTCCATAGGCAACATGATGTCAATACAAACGTATCTATCAATAATCACTCTCAATGTGAGTGGCCTAAATGCTCCAATAAAAAGACACAGGGTTGCACACTGGATAAAACGAAAGGACACATCCATATGCTGTTTATAAGAGACTCATCTTGAATCTAAAGACACTTCCAGATTGAAAGTGAGGGGATGGAAGACCATCTTTCATGCCAATGGACCCCAAAAGAAAGCCAGGGTAGCAATTCTCATATCAGACAAATTGGATTTTAGTCTAAAGACTGTAGTCAGAGACACAGAAGGACACTACATCATTCTTAAAGGGTCTATACATCAAGAAGATCTAACAATTGTAAATATTTATGCCCCCAAATATGGGAGCAACCAAATACATAAGCCAACTGTTAAACAAAATAAAGAATCATATTGATGCAAATACATTGACTGTAGGAGATCTTAACACAGCACTCTCAGCAATGGACAGATCATCTAAACAGAAAATCAACAAAGAATCAAGAGCCTTGAATGACACATTGGACCAGATGGATCTCATAGATATATTCAGAACTTTTCACCCTAAAATAGCAGAATACTCATTCTTCTCAAGTGCACATGGAAATTTCTCCAGAATAGACCACATACTAGGTTACAATCAGGGCTCAACGAATACCAGAAGATTGAAATTATTCCCTGCATATTCTCTGAGCACAATGCTGTGAAACTGGAACTCAACCATCATAAAAAGTTCAGGAGAAAATCAAACACTTGGAAGCTAAAGATGATCCTGCTCAAGAATATGTGGATCAACCAAGAAATCAAAGAAGAACTGAAACACGTCATGGAAACCAATGAGAATGAAGATACATCGATCCAAACCCTATGGGATACAGCAAAGGCAGTCCTAAGGGGGAAATTCATAGCCATCCAAGCCTCACTCAAAAAAAATTGAAAAATCCTGAATACATCAACTCTCATTACACCTTAAAGAACTTTAAAATCAACAAAAAATTAAACTAACCCCCCACACAAGACGGGAAATAATAAGGATTAGAGCAGAGATGAATGAATCAGAAACTAGAGATACAGTAGAACGCATCAACGAAACTAGAAGCTGGTTCTTTGAAAGAATCAATAAGATCGATAAACCATTGGCCAAACTAACCCAAAAAAAAGGGAGAAGACCCAAATTAACAAAATCATGAATGAAAGGGGAGAGATCACGAATAACACCAAGGAAATAGAAACAATCATCAAAAATTACTAGCAACAATTATATGCCAATATGTTTAACAACCTAGAAGAGATGGATACATTCCTAGAAAACTATAAGCTACCAAGACTAAAACAGGAAGACATTGACAATTTGAACAGACCTATATCTAGTAATGAGATTGAAAAAGTGATCAAAAGCCTCCCCAAAAACAAGAGTCCAGGCCCAGACGGATTCCCTGGGGAATTCTACCAAACATTCAAAGAAGAAATAACACCTATTGTCCTGAAGCTCTTTCAAAAAATAGAAATGGAAGGAAAACTTCCAAACTCTTTCTATGAAGCCAGCATCACTCTAATCCCCAACCTAGACAAAGACCCCATCAAAAAGGAGAACTTCAGACCAATATCGCTGATGAATACGGATGCCAAGATTCTCAACAAGATCCTTGCTAACAGGACCCAACAATACATTAAAAAGATTATCCACCATGACCAGGTGGGTTTTATCCCAAGAATGCAAGGGTGGTTCAACACTCGGAAAACAATCAACATGATAGAACAAATCAATAACAAAAGAGAGAAGAACCACATGGTACTCTCAATTGATGCAGAAAAGTCTTTTGACAAAATAAAACATCCGTTCCTTATCAAAACTCTTCAAAGTATAGGGATAGAGGGAACATTTCTAAACCTCATAAAATCTATCTACAATAAACCCACAGCGAATATCATCCTCAATGGGGAAAAACTGACAGCCTTTCCTCTGAGATCAGGAACAAGGCAAGGATGCCCACTCTCACCACTACTGTGCAACATAGTGTTAGAAGTCCTAGCAACAGCAATCAGGCAACAGAAAGAAATAAAAGGTATCCAGCTTGGCAAAGAGGAAGTCAAACTCTTTCTCTTTGCAGACGACATGGTACTCTATGTGGAAAACCCAAAAGACTCTACCCCCCAAACTACTAGAACTCATACAACAATTCGGTAATGTGGCAGGATACAAAATCAATGCACAGAAGTCAGTTGCATTCTTATATACTAACAATGAATAAATAGAAAGGGAAATCAGAGAATCGATTCTGTTTACTATAGCACCAAAAACTATAAGATATATAGGCATAAACCTAACCAAAGAAGTCAAGGATCTGTACTTGAGGAACTACAGAACACTCATGAAAGAAATTGAAGAAGACACAAAAAGATGGAAGAGCATTCCATGCTCATGGATCGGAAGAATAAACATTGTCAAAATGTCTATACTGCCCAGAGCAATCTGTACTTTCAATGCCATTCCGATCAAAATTACAACATCAGTCTTCAAAACGCTGGAACAAACAATCCTAAAATTCATATGGAACAAAAAAAGACCCGGAATTGCTAAGGAATTGCTGAAGAAGAAAAGCAAAGCGGGGGGCATCTGATTACCTGACTTCAGGCTTTATTACAAAGCTGTGATTACCAAGACAGCGTGGTATTGTCACAAAAACAGAGATTTAGACCAATGGAACAGAGTGGAGAGTCCAGATATGGACCCACAAATCTATGGGCAAATCATCTTTGATAAAGCAGGAAAAAATATCCAGTGGAAAAAAGACAGTTCATTCAATAAATGGTGCTGGGACAATTGAGCAGCTACATATAGAAGAAGAAACTAGACCATTCTCTTACACCACACACAAAGGCAAACTTGAAATGGATGAAAGACCTCAACATGAGGCAGGAATCCATCAAAATCCTGGAAAAGAACATAGGCAGTCACCTCTTTGAGATTGGCCACAGCAACTTCTTTCAAGACACGTCTCCAAAGACAAAGGAGACAAAAGCAAAAATGAACTTCAGGGACTTCATCAAAATAAAAAGCTTCTGTACAGCAAAGGAAACAGTCAACAAAACAAAAGGCAACCCACAGAATGGGAGAAGATATTTGCAAATGACACTACAGACAAAGGGCTGGTATCCAAGATCTATAAAGAACTACTCAAAACTCAACATCCAAAAAGAAGATGAAAACAAAAAAAATGGGCAAGAGACATGAAGAGGCACTTCTCCATAGAAGATATACAAACAGCTAACAGACACATGAAAAAATGTTCAGCCTCACTAGCTATCAGGGAAATTCAAATCAAATCGCACTGAGATACCACCTTACACCAGTCAGAATGGCCAAAATTAACAAGTCAGGAAACAACAAGTGTTGGAGAGGCTGCGGAGAAAGGGGAACCCTCTTACACTGTTGGTGGGAATGTAAACTGGTGCAGCCGCTTTGGAAAACAGTGTGGAGATTCCTTAAAAAATTGAAAATAGAGCTACCCTATGACCCTGCTATTGCATTACTGGGCATTTACCCCAAAGATACAGATGTAGTGAAAAGAAGGGCCATATGTACCCCAATGTTCATTGCAGCAATGGCCACAATCGCCAAACTGTGGAAAGAGCCAAGGTACCCTTCAACAGATGAATGGATAAAGAAGAAGTGGTACATATATACAATGGAATACTATGCCTCCATCAGAAAGGATGAATATCCAACTTTTGTAGCATCATGGACTAGACTGGAAGAGATTATGCTGCGTGAAATAAGCCAAGTAGAGAAAGTCCAGTATCACATGGTTTCACTCACTTGCGGTGCATGAGCGGTAAACTGGAGGACAGTGGGAGAATGAAAGTAAATGGGAAGTAGGGTAATCCGGAGAGAGAAATGAAACAACAGAGACTTTGGACACAGAAACAAACTGAGGGACTTGGAGGGATGGGGGTGGAGGGATGGGAGAGCCTGGTGGTGGGTACTGGGGGCACCTATTGCATGGAGCACTGGGTGTGGGGAATGGGAAATGAATCTTGGAACACTGGAAAAAAACTTTAAGTAACAATAAAAAAAAAAGAAAATGAAAAGCAAAAACAAAAAAATTCCATGTAAATCATAGCCCAAAGATGAAGTCATAATACAAATAAGAAAGCGTTTGCAACTGAACAATAATAAAAACATGACATTTTGGATTAGGGATGAAGCTAAAATGGCATATAAAAATCATCCATATTCCTAAAATCTTCTCTTCCGATATAGGATTTTAAGGACAAAAATTGCCTTCGTAGCCCAATCAAGAGGGGAAAAACAAGTACAACAGAGCCAACCCCAAGAAGTGGAAAAAGGAAATCATAAATATATAATACATAAGGAAAATCAGTTTCATGCAAAAATGGTAACAGAAAGTGAAAACCAACAAAAATCAATGGCTGGTTCTCTGAAAGGTCTAATAAAAGAGAGAAACCTCTGGCAGGATTCAAACTCTCTAGGGTAAGTTCCATAACCACAAAGATCATGTTTGGGTTTTTAATGTTGTTAATCATTTTTTCCCCCACCATTTTACCCCTAGGACCTAGTACAGATCCTGAAACATCTGGTTTGTCCATTAATACTTACTTAAGAGAAGTTGCATTTGAGAGAACTAGCTGCTATCCAAACCCGGCTCCCTACTCAATGGGAACAAGTCTGGGCCCTGCGGTGTAATGGTGGGAATGAAACTTCTTCCTGCATCTTAAAAATACAAACAAGAAATAGAAAGATTTGAATTCTGCTCACATGCTTACTTGCCCTCAGATTCAGAAGCTGAATCTGCAATGTACTTTTTTCAGTTTAAAATCACAGATCTATCGATTTATCTATTGCTTGTGCCTCCTCCCTCCCCCCCAGCTTCCTTGGGTAACCTTGTCTGTTTCACTTCTGATTTCTACCCAAGACCTCAAGGTTCCCTGAGCATTTATTTGCATTTGATAAATGTTTGTTAGCTGACTGAATAAACACTACGATGGAATAGATTTAAGGCACCGAATTTGAAGAGAGACCTACGGGTCATGAGCAGGGAGATATACAGGTATATGGCTTGGGGGAAAAGTCCAGGGAGGGCTGTAGTTGTAGGAGGCCTTGGAATAGAGGTACAAGCCTAGGCTGTAAGGAAAGGAATCATTAAAGAAAACAAGCTTGCGGGGTCTCTCAATTTTTTTTTAATAGCACATCATTTTCTACTTTAAAGGTAATGCAGAGTCATTGTATAGAATTTGAAAAATAGAAAAATGTAGGAGAGAGAAGCCACATGCTTTCAAAAAGGGTTTGGAAATGATTCACTTCAAACTCTAAGTATAACAAGATCTATCCATTGTCTGCTTCATGCAAAGTTGTGTGTGGGCGGGTAGTAAAGGAGTGTGAGTTGCTATTAAGCAAGCAGGAAACATGGCCCTGTCCTTTAAAGAGTCTGCAACTAAATCGGGGTGGGGGAGGGGGAACATAACCAGCCCCCCGAAATAATCAAGAATAACTCCAAAGTACTACGTGAAGAGCATAATCACACATAAAAATGAAAACTTACAGAGGTGTAAGTCTGTGATCAGTGTGGGCTGGAGAAAGGAGTTAGAGGTTTCCCCAAAGAGGTAAATTTTTGCTTGGGCTGTGACAGCATCTGGGGGGCAGGGGGTGCAGGTAGGTGGTGGGGCTGCGGAGCGGAGCAGGGAAATGGAAGGGAGAGACTGCTGTGTGTGAGCCCAGGGCCTGAGATCTAGTCTCCTCTTTGTTACTAATTCCTGGAGAAGTTGCCTCCAGCTCCATACCTTCCTAGGAGCAGAGTTCCTTCTCGCTCCCATTGTGATGGAGACACCCATCAAATAGGTCATTTCCACCCCCCTCCACCCCTCCTGCCTCCTTTGACTTGCAGATAAAGCCTGGCTTTCCTGGAGAATGCTCTTTGATTTGAGAGGAAGAGAATTCATTTAGGCGGAACGTGACTTCCCCAGTTATGGTAATTTTTGCAGACTTGAGAGTATTTTCCATTTGAGGCAAAGCCAAAGGAAGATTTGCATGACAATTACTATGAAAGTTACATCACCTCTCACTCTGCTCTCCAGCCTGCCCCCCGGGATGGGAAGAAGGCTCTGAAATATGAATTTGTGTGATGTGAAACTTCCCTGAGAAGTACCAAATTGCACAGTTAAGTACTTGTAACCAGGGATATGTTCAATGTTTTTTAAGCACAGTGTAATTTTCAGAATCCACAGGCAATTTGCCTCCTGTGGAGAAATCCTCCTCAATGACTACTATACACTCCTGCCAAAGGCAAGATGAAACTCAAAAGTTTCACAGGCACTGCCTTCCTTTTGTCCCCTTGACAGTTTTAACAGTTCTCCTTCTTTCCCTTTCTTCTCTCTCCAGCAGAACAGGCTCTGAAACTCTCTGGGGACTTAGGCCTCTGCATATCTACGACCCCCTGGTGATTGATGCCTTTGCAAGGCCTGTGTTTACCAAATGAGGGCAGATAAGTCAATGAACCATTTGTGCTTCTTGCTTCCTTGCCCCGGTTCCTGAAATGTGTGAGCAATTCAGGAACTGGGGAGGGGGCTAAAGTGTCACCTCACCCAACCAAGAAAATTTACTGTGTGACTCGTGCTTGCTGTTTGAAATGCATATAAACCCCTAGACCCTTGCATTTGGGGTCCTTGCTGAAACCCGCTGTGCTGGGCAGATGCTTGGACCCTAGCTAGCTAGAAATAAACCTCGCTGTGTGATTTGCATTATCCTGAGCGTCCTCGGTTTCTCTTTGGGAAGGCGATCGAAATCGGAGTTTAACAGTCTCCCTCTCTCGCTCTCTTCCTTCTTTCTCTTGGTTTTCTTTCTGGCCCTTCTGACTCTGTCCCTCTCTTTCCATTCTTCCTCTCCCTCTCTTCTCTCTCCCTCTTCGTTTGTCTCTCTTTCTATTTCCAAGTTCCTCTAGTTTTTCGTATATAAGGCAGCTTCACTCCTTTCATCCAATTCTCCATTAAAGTTAAATTCCCTCCCCTAACCCTTATTGACAATTTTTTCCCCCTGGGAATCTACATTCAGACAGTTGAAGTCTTTCTTGTCAGCTTGAACTCAAGGAAAAGAACCAAAGGTGTGTTCAGGTTGCATAATAAAAAGAATAATGAAAATTCATGTCAACATGTCAACGAAAAGCCCATGAAAATGAGACCACACAGTACATTGTTTTATTAATATGCAGTTGAGTAAAAATGTGAAATCTGTCAGCTAGAGCAGCAGAAAATGAGAAGTCTCAGTTAGTATTCAGAAGAACAAGCTCTTTGTTCAGTCAGTTAATTCTTGCATTTCATTCTGGAAATGCAGGAGTTAGACTCTTCCTGGGGTTTTTCATTCTATCTCTTTTATCCTGTTGTTTCAGAAATAACGTTGTTATCATTTAAATGTCATTGGTGGATACCTCTTGAACTCATCCTCCTCTCCTCTTTGTGTAACTTTTTTCTGGCTTCCACAGAGCCCCAAACATGAACCTACCAATCAAAATGTATTTTTCATTTTTTTTAAATTTAGAGCTGCCTAGAGATGGGTGTTACTAACAGCCATGATCTTTACGCTTTCGGGATCAACAAGATTATTCGGGACCAAAAGTAGAGGCTTTCATTTCCTTATTTATTTTCGGTTGATTTCAATCAAAAGAATTGTCAAATATAAGGCTAAAGGAAAATGAATATATTGTAAGATGTCCTATTACTTTCTCCCGTATCAATCATTTTTAGGGTTTGCAGGTCATAAAAAACTAAAAAACTAACTCTAAATTTGATTTATCATCATTGGATTCTGTTGAGCTAAGTGGGTAGCTCTGATGTTTTAGGGCACTTGTTTGTTCCCCTAGTGTAGATCAAATAACTGTAGCACATTAATTCATTTATTCCTTTTGATCGTTTTTAGATGCACCTGTCCACCACAGGGTAGGCAGGTGTGTGTGTGTGTGGGGGGGGGGTCGTTGCGGATTTTTCCTGCTCTGAGTCTGTGTTTAGTAAGGTAATCAACAAAATATAAAAAATCAGAAGGAAGGTCCAGATATGCAGGTTTCCTGCGGAAAAGTGCAAAGGTGATTTTAACTTTGGCTGCCTTACTTGGAACTGCAGAAAGAAAATCTGTAACATGCAGTTACTGTAACTATAAACAACATTCATTAGAGAAGTTCATAGTTTTTAATCATTCATTAAGAAAAAAACACAATTACTGTACTCATACTATAGGACAAGCTTTGTATTAAATTCTTTTAAAAAAAAAAAAAGATTTTATTTATTTAGCAGAGAGAAACACAGCCAGAGAGGGAACACAAGCAGGGTGAGTGAGAGAGGGAGAAGCAGGCTTCCCACCGAGCAGGCAGCCCGATATGGGACTCAATCCCAGGTCTCCAGGATCATGACCCAAGCCGAAGGCAGTCGCTCAACCAACTGAGCCACCCAGGCGCCCCTGTATTAAATTCTTGATATAAAATACAGGCTTTACTTGCAAAGTATTCATATGGCCCTTGTTTTTTTATTTTACTTTTATTTTATTTTTTAAAGTAATCTGTATACCCAACATGGGGCTCGAACTCATAACCCCGAGATTAAGAGTCTTATACTCTACTGACTGGGCCTGCCAAAGCCTCCATAGGGCTCTTATTTTTAACCTGTTAGTCATGTTCAAGAGTGTCTTAGTCGATGTCCTCAAGCTCAGAATAACAAGGTACAAGTGGTTCTCCATTCCATCTTATTTTTTTCTTTGAAGCTAAACTCTAAGTAGACAGGAATAAGACTTCCTTCACATATCATAATACATAAGGCCAAACTCATTGGGGCATAATCACTCTCTAGATGACACAGAGATACAGTTTCATCTCTAGAGAAAGCAATTTGTCAAGCATTATTTTATGAGATAAAACTAGAAAAAATAAAGAAATGATCTTTTTCATCCTTACTGCCATTGTCTTGTCAGGTACTCACTATTCCTCATGAACACCAATCCAGTATCTCTTACTGTGTCTCATCCTCTTAAATACCTCCTCTACCCTACCTATAGAGGCATTTGTCCACAAATACAAATCATATCACTTCATTCCCCCAAGGAAAAAAGTTGTATAGATTGCTAATCATATCATTCAGACTGGAGCCTTCTACACACTCGGGCTTCAATCACACTTGCCAACAAAGTTTAACAAGCAAGCAACATAAGCTCATGTCTCCATGTGTTTACTCACAGCTACTCCCACTACCTGAAGTACATTTTCCATCTAACAAAACTCATTTTATTCACTGCAGCTCACCTCCATGCCACATTTATTAAACCCCAATTCTCAAGGTTGAGATTAATCTCTCTTTTTTAAATACCGACCCCTGCCGTACTTTGTTTAAATCCTTGCTATAGCGTGTAGATCATAGGTACGTGTGGAAGCAACATCTTATGTCTTCTTGGGTGAGTTTCAGTAGCTTGTGTCTTTCTGAGAATTGGTCCATTTCTTCCAGGCTGTCTAATTTATTGACACATAGTTGTTTATAGTATGCCCTCAAAATCCTCTTTATTTTTATATTTCCACAAGGTTGGTAGTAATGTTCCTGTCTTCATTTCTTAGCAGTTTTGAGTCTTCTCTGTTTTCTTTTCTTTTTTTTTTTAAGATTTTATTTATTTATTTGACAGAGAGAAAGACAGCTAGAGAGGGAACACAAGCAGGGGGAGTGAGAGGGGGAGACGCAGGCTTCCCACCGAGCAGGGAGCCGAATACGGGGCTCAACCCAGGGACTCCGCGGTCATGACCTGAGCCAAAGGCAGATGCTTAACAACTGAGCCACCCAGGTGCCCCTCATCTCTGTTTTCTTGATCAGTCTAACTAAAGGTTGAGGTAACACCCTAAGTATTCTTTTGTCTTCACATGTGTATGGTAGTTCTGCTTGTGGCTGCAGTACACTTTTTGTAAAATCTAAGCTAGCTTCAGAGTAACAGCTCTAATATGCATGTGTGGTATACAATGGGACTATCATCCATATATCAAAGTACTTGGTATGGAAAAGATGAAAACAAATTTATATTATAAGAAATTACAACATTAAATTTACCAATGAAAGAACAAACTATTCGTTTTTCCAGTCTTTAAATACACCACTTAATTTCTTCACTTTTAAGAAAATTGAGGTATAATTTACATATAACATTGGTTTCAGATGTACAACATAATGATTTAATATTTGAATAAATTGTGAAATGATCACCACAATAAGTCCAGTTAACTTCCAGCAGCAGACATAATTACAATTATTTTTCTTGTGATGGAAGCTTCTAAGATCTATTCTCTTAGCTACCTTTTAAGCCCTTTCACCCATTGTGCCCATTCCCCACCCCTGCAACCGCAAATCTCTTCTTTGTATTTATGAGGTCGTTTTTTTTTACTCCATTTGTGAGATCATATGCATTTACCTGACTTATTTCATTTAGCATACTGCCCTCAAGTTTCATCCATGCTGTTGCTAATGGCAAGATTTCATTCTTTTTAGGGCTGAATAATATTCCATTTTATACATAGGCCACATATATCCATTCATCCATCAATGGACACAGGTTGCTTCTGTGTCTTAGTTATTGTAAATATGCTACAATAAATGCAACAAAGATGAGGGTGTCTATATCTTTTTGAGTTCGTTTTCATTTTCTTTGGATAAATACCTAGAAGTAGAATTGCTGGTTCATGTGGTAGTTCTAGTTTTAATCTTTATTTATTTATTTATTTATTGGTTTGTTTACTTATTTATTTAAAGGGGGTTGGGGCAGAGGGAGAGGGAGAGAGAGTCCAGTGAGTGAGGAGCCCCACCTGGGGCTCAATCTCATGACCCTGAGATCATGACCTGAGCCAAAACCAAGACCCAGCCACTCAACTGATGGCACCAAACAGGCACCCTTATTTTTAATTTTTTGAGGAACCTCCATATTGGATTATATGGTCACTGCACTAATTCACATTATCACCAGCAGTGAACAAATGTCCCCTTTTCTCCACATCCTTGCCAATGCTTTCTTTTTCTTGTCTTTTTGATAATAGACATTCTAAGAGATAAGACTTGTACAATGTCATCAAGCATACAAACATCCACATTTTTTAAAAAAATTGTGTTCATTCTTTTCTCTTTCTTCTCCTCAGTGGATAATCTGAATGGATTTATCTTCAAGACTGCTGGTTCTTCCTTCTGCTTGCTCAAATCTGCTGTTGAACTTTGTAGCAAATTTTATATTTTAATTATTTTAACTTTCAGCTCTATAATTTCTTTTTTTAAGATTTTATTTATTTATTTGACAGAGAAAGAGAGCACAAGCCGGGGGAGTGGCAGGCAGAAGAGGAGGGAGAAACGGCTCCCCGCTGAGCAGGGAGCCCATATGGGCCTTGATCCCAGGACTCTGTGATCATGTACTGAGCCAAAGGCAGACACTTAACTGACTGAGCCACCCAGGTGTCCCTCAGCTCTAGAATTTCTATTT
This sequence comes from Spilogale gracilis, assembly GCA_004023965.1. NCBI lineage: Eukaryota > Metazoa > Chordata > Mammalia > Carnivora > Mephitidae > Spilogale > Spilogale gracilis. The sequence continues at coordinate 97,715 of PITA01002514.1, forward strand.
GATTTCTTATTTATAATTTCTATCTCTTTATTGACACTTTCCATTGATAAGACATCATTTTTTTGGTTTATTTTTCGTCCTTTGTTCATGGTTTTCTTCAGTTCCTTGAGTGTATTTAAATAATCGGTTGATCTGATTTCCTTTTCTAATACATCCAGTGCTAGAGTTTCCTCACAGACAGTTTTTACTGCATTATGTTTTTATGTGAATGAATCTTACTTTCCTATTTCTTTACATACACTATTAATTTTATTGAAAATTGAACATTTTGAACACTATAATGTGGCAATCATAGAAATCATATTTCTTTCCCTCTTTGGGGTTTGTTTTGCCCTTTCTTGTGGCTCGTCTGCTTGTTTAGTGACTTTTCTAAATTTTTTTGCTAAAGTCTGTAATCTTTGTCATGTGTGGGTGTTGAAGTCTGCCTTCCAATGTTAGACAAATGGTCAGCTACTATTTTGATGGAATTTTTTTTAATACCTAACGCCTAAATCAGTCAATCAATCAATAGAATAACAATCTCCCAGTCTTTACAGACTGAATCTGTTAGGACTTTTCTAGGACATTGATAACGCTGCCTTAGCTTTCACTTCCTGCTTACACAGGGTCTTTAGATCAGCTGGAGCTGAAGCTTAGGTTTTCTCTGGACTTTCCTGAATACGTGGGCAGTCTTGCTCATGCCCATAGACATTTTGAATCCCTGGTATATACGGGACCTTTTAAAAGCCCTTATTTCATCTCATATCTTCTTTCCTAACATCTTCCTTCCCAGGTTTTCTGGTGTATTGCTTGCTCGGACTCTTGTTTCTTGTCACAATCTGCTAGGGCTAAAACTTTCACCTTTAAATATTTCTGGAAAATGCCACTCAGAAAGCCATTCCTGCCCTTGGAACGCTCCTCATCAGGCAAAACAAGAGCAAGCTTATGGACTTGTCCTTCATGAGCCATCAGGCAGTTCAAATAAGACAACCACGACTCTTTAAGAATAAGATCCTAATCGTTCAATTTGACAATAGCAAACTGCACCATTGCCCCATGGCCACTCTCAGTCTGGGAAATGGCAATTTCAAATGCCACATTACTCTCTCATTGCAAAACAGTATCTTTTTACCTCATTAAGCCTTCCCCTGGTTTTTACAAAATTTTTACTCGAGTCCAGAGTTCTGTAAAAGTTGACTGTGACAGTTTTTACCAGCTCATTAGTTCCTGTTGTGGAGAAGAAATCCTGGGGTTCCCTACTCCATCATTTTCCAGAAGGCATCTTTTAGAATAAATATATACATACCATATAGGAGCTTTTCATTTTCTTTCCCAAAAAGATAATGTCAGTTTTTGCTTCTGTCAGTAAGGGAGTAAAGGTATATAATATTAACTTCCAGCCACAAAAAAATTAGAAAACTGGATCATATGTATGAAACATCTGTTTTCAGTTGTTAGACTGAAATGGGCAAAGTAGGATTACGATCCCAGAAAAAAGAAAAAGGACTTAGCTAAACCCTACAATTATCTGGCCTTCTGTCAGAAGAAAATTTCTGGGCCTCAGTGCAGGGAGCAGAAACTCAAACAGAGCCTAGTTAAATAAAATAATATATGAATTTTACAAGGCTGAGGCAGCTAGAATTTGAAGGTCAGAATACTGAAAAAGAGGGAGCTACAAAGAAAAAGAGATCCAGAGAATTGTATGAGTGGCTGAATGTTCCTTTGCATACATATAAGGGGAAATCCCCTGATGCCTGGCCAAGTGCAACTTCCAGAGAAAAAAATAATTACAAGAGCCAGAGGGCAAACTATCCCAGAGCTCACACAGGGCAAGGGATCATTTGCGTTCCTATTAGGCAGAGTGAAGAGACCTCACTGACTACACAGAGCATTCAGCATCGGCCCTAAGATTATGCTTTAGCAGTGGGGCCAAATTAGCCCTGGCCTAAAGGCTGATCTAGACCCATCACAACAAAACTATAGATCAATCAGAGAAAGGAGCAAGTTATGTGCAAATTACAAAACTGTCTGCCATATGCTTAATATGTCCAACAATGTCAAGAAGAATATGAAGAAAATGAGAGGGCAACAAATTATTTTTTAAAATCTAGAGGTGAAAAATGTAATTGGAAATTAATATTTTACTAAACGAGATTAAGAGCAAGTTAGACTATAGAAAAACAGATACATGAACTTGAAGATCTAGCAATAAAAATTATCCAACACAAAACACAGTACAAAGACTTATAAATCAAGATGATATCAGTAAAACAGGACACAATATCAAGTATTCTAACAGGCACATAATTGGATTACCAGAAGGTGTAGAGTAGAAATATATTGGAAGAAATAATGGCTGAAATTTTTCCACTTTTTCTACTAAGATCAATGGAGGATGTCAACAGTAAACACAAAGAAAACCAGACAAAGGTACATCATATTCAGATTGCCAAAAACTAATGTTAAATAGAAAATCCCACAGGAGGCCAGAGATAAGAAGCATGTTTCAAAGTGCAATGATCAGACTTTAATCATATTATTTTCATAAACCATTGCAGACAGAAAACAATAAAATCACACCTTTAAGACGTTATGGGGGAAAAAAGACAGTCTATAATTCTATATATGGAGAAAATAGATTTCAAAAGTGAATAAAATTTGACCTCGGTGGATATCACTAGAAGGTATGTGAAAGGAAGTTTTTCAGGCAGAAGGCAAATGATAACAGATGGGAGTATGGATATATACAAAAAGAAATGAAAAGTATAAAAAATAAATATATGGTTAAATGTGAAAGGCATTTATTTCTTATTTTTAACTCTTTAAGAGACAATTGTTTAAAAAATAATAATAACACATTGTGAAGTTTATAACACATATAGAAGTAAGATCTTATTTGACACTACTTGTATAGCACTAATGTGTTAGTACACATTATATACTAAAATATATGCTATATATTGTACTAGTACTATATTGGTATATAATGTGTACTAACACATTAGTACAAAGGAAGGAAGGGGGAAATGGAGGCCTACTTTGAAAGGTTCTTATATTTGACATGAACTAATATAGTATTACTTGAGGTTAGATAATGATAAGGTAAAGGTGTATATTATAAAATTTAGAGCAAGGACTACAGAGTAAAACACAGATGATTAGTTAATAAGCTAATTGTGCAGACAAATGAAATATTAAATAAGTAATTAGTGATTCTAATTGAAAGCTGGAAATAGAAAAGAGAATAAAGAAGCGAGGGCTCATAAGCAAAGTTGGAGGACTTGCACTACCCAATTTCAACACTCATGAAAAGTTACAGTAATGATACTGGCATAAGGATAGAAAGATAGATAAATGGAATAGACTAAAGTCCCAAAATAAACCCTTACATTTATGGTTGATTTCTTTTCAATAAACATGCCCATGTAAATCAATAAGAAAAAAAAAGTCTTTTTAATAAATGGTGCTGAAACAATTGTCCATCCATATGGAAATGAAATCACTTTGAAAATTACCTAACACCATATGCTAAAGTTATCTCACAATGTATCACAGATCCTAAAGTAAACACTTAAATGATAAAACTTCTGGAAAAAAGACATAGGAGAAAATCTAATTAGGGACAGCAAAGTTTTCTTCTATGGACACAAAATGTATGAACTTTGAAAGAAAGATTAATAAATTACATCTCATCAATATTGAAAACTCTTTTTAAAGAGCACTTACACTATTGAGAAGATAAGCTCCAAAGCTGTTGGCAACACTTATATCTGACAAAGAATCTGTGTCTAGCCTATGTCACAAATTCTTACAGCTCATTAATAAGAAGATAAGCTGTGAAAACAGCTAAAATGAAAAAGCATGGCAATGCCATGTGTTCACGCACGTGGAGCAAAGGGAACTCTCATGTACTGCTGGCAAGAGCATAAAATGGTACAGGCACTTTCGAAAACAGTTTGATAGCTCCTTAAAAGTTGAATAAATACCATGACCCCAACAATGACACTCTTAGGGAATTTATCAGAAAGCAATGAGATACGTAGTCACAGAAAAACCTGAACACAGATATTCACGAAATCTTTATTTATCTTAGCCAAAAACAGTGAACCACCCAAATATACATCAACTGGTGAATGGATAGGCAAATTATGGTCTAGACAACAACAGAATAATACTAAGAAAAGAAAAATGGATGACTGATACACAGGATAACATAAATGGATCTCCAAAGGCATTCTTCTGAAGTAAAGGAACCAGAAAAAAATTAATATGCATTCTATGATTCCATTTTTTATAAAGCACTTTAAAATCCAAATTTAATCTGCAAACACAGAAAGAGCAGTGGTTCTCAAGGCTGGGAGTTGGAGAATGTTATTGACTGGAAGGGGCATAGGAAAATCTTTCATGATTATGAAAACACAGTATATCTCGACTGTGGAAGTTGTCACACATGTATATCTATCTCAAAGTGGGTCAAACTGTGATCAAAATTGGTGCCTAATGTTGTAAGTAAATAATCTTTTAATAATGTCAAAAAACCCGATGGTTTCTTAAAAATGAAAAATAAAACAGTATTTTATTGTTCTGTGTGACATTGTGGCTTTTCTCAGTAATAAGATTGATCTGTGTATTTTCTGTCCTGCTCCTTCATTTACTTTGGGATCACTTGCCTTTACCTGGAACTAGACACCTAGAAGCAATGACAATATTCCGGAAAGAAATTTCAGCATACACAGGGCAGCCATTTATTTATTTTTATTTTTTATTACATTATTTTATTTTTTCAGTGTTCCAAGATTCATTGTTTATGACCCACACCCAGTGCTCCATGCCAGGGCAGCCATTTAAACACAAGGCAGGCTTACACAAATTCAAAATAAGGAAGAAAGGAATTAAAGGAGGAATAAAGGAAGGGAAGAAAGGGAAAAATCACAGCAGGGTACAGAGAACTTCAGTAGCCCCAAGTTTGACCAAATCCTGGCTCTAGCTTCCTTTTAGCCCATCAGCCTTCTGTAACAAAATAACCCATGCCAGGTGGTTAATAAACAGAAATCAATTTCCCATAGTTCTGGAGGCTGGAAGTCTGAGATCAGGGTGCCAACATGTTCAGATGAAGGCCCTCTTCTGAGTCGCAGACTTATTATGTTTGTTATAGGGTAGAAGGGTCTAAGGAGCTCTGTGTGCTCTTTTTTATAAGAGCACTAACTTTATTTATGAAAGCTTTGCCCTCATTTGGGCACCCCTGATTTGGGCACCTCCAAAGGCCCCACCTTCTAATACCATCACATTGGGAATTAAGATTTCAGCATATGAATTTGGAGGGATACAAACATTCAAACCAGAGCAACCATGTATTTTCTACCCTGAATTAAGCCACTTTTCCTCTGTGCCTCAGTCTTCCTACTTGTCAAAGAGCAGGGAATAGATAGGGCTGGATTAAATCATTTCTAAGTTCAGGTTTCTAACTTTCTGAATTTTTTATCTCTAAAAAATCTACCTTCTATCTATCTATCTTTTATCTAATCTATCTACCTTCAAATCCCATTTTAAAAAGAAACCAAGTTGATTGGGTTGTGTGTTCTGGGATAGTGTGGTGAGAGGCCCTGGGAATTGGCTCTGAAACCAGACTTCTTGGGTTTAAATCCCTGCCTTGCCATGGGTTTGTCATGGAACCTTGAACAGATGACTTCACCTTAGTTTCTCCATCAATAATCGAGAGACCAATATGAACTATCACACAGCTATGTCACATAGTTGTGGGTCTGATGAAATGAGCCCTACAATGCATGCAAAATGTGTAGAACAGTGATTGGTCTGTGTGAAGTCCTCAACAAATGCTTAGTTAGCATGATGCAGCAAGTCAGACAGCAGGTCTTGTGACTAGTACCGCACTTATTTATAAACACTCAAAGAAGGGCGAACCACAAAAGGGCTGCTCCAAAGACCACCATCAGCATGGTCTGAATATAGAACAATATCAACATCTCCTTTAAACATAGATAAGAAGGCAGCCCAGTTAGAGAGCATTTTTCATGATGTGTCCTGCCTTTCTTTTCAGAGCTGGCCTTATCTGAGGGGTCAAGTATCTTCCAGAAAACTGTTTTCATTTTCATGGAGCTAGTGAAATCTCCTACAAAGAATTGAAAATGCTCCCTTTCGTTGTAGTCAGTCAGACTCTTCCCCAGGAGATGCATTTAATGATCCAAACACGAATAGGTCAATAGAACACACAACTTTATAGTTGGCTTGGAATTTTCTGCTAACATATTCATAATGTTTTTTAACACGCATCTTTTCAGTTTTCTCCAAGAAAAATAATGTCAGATTGATAAATTCTTCGAGTCACTGAAGGAGGAATATCTGTCAGTTATTTCTATCAATAATATACAAACTGTGTTTTTTTAATGTTCCTTGGAAATACTGAGTTGTTTTTTTTTTTTTTCCAAAATAGACTGTTTAAAAAAGTTGATGAAAAAAAGATCTGGGGGCGCCTGGGTGGCTCAGTTGGTTAAGCGACTGCCTTCAGCTCAGGTCATGATCCGGGAGACCTGGGATCGAGTCCCACATCGGGCTCCCTGCTCGGCGGGAAGCCTGCTTCTCCCTCTCTCACTCACCCTGCTTGTGTTCCCTCCCTGGCTGTGTTTCTCTCTGTCAAATAAATAAAATCTTGGAAAAAAAAAAAGAAAAAAGATCTGTGCTGGATTCATTAATCAAGTCCTGGAAGCAATAGCCTTAAAATAAAGCCAGTTCAGAAACAATAAGGAGTTCTTTCTTTTTTCTCAGAAACAAAGGTGCAAAATTAACAACTCTTCTGTCCATCATCACTCTCCTCCCACCATGATGTCCTAATTGTCTGCATCTGAGACTTTTTGATTGCCTCTTTTTTCTGGCCTTCTCTTAATCAAACCAACATCTTTTACAATTTACCTTTTCCTCACAGATTTTCTAAGTGCATTTTTGTCAATAATATTCTTATTAGAGAATCTATTTGTTTTCTAACAGCATTTTCAATGCCTTAATCCAAAAGGATATAAGAATTTTTGATAAGGTAAAGCTTTAAGGAGGTTGGGAACATTTCCCTGTGCTTATTTTTCTTGATAGAGATGATTGAAACTGGGATGTTCTGAAGATAAACTTTCTTCCCTAAGAGCAGTCCCTGAAATATCCTTTGGTAATATCAAATGATTAGAAAAAGAATACATTTATTATTATTATTCTGGAAATATTCCTTGTAAGCAATGATCTGAATATTGTGGAAAAACATTCAGTCAATTGCATTTCTGCATAAAGATTAAAGGCTTAGAATAAAGGCATGCCAAATAAAGGGACAACAAAAAGGAATTTTGATACAGCATATTATAGTGTGGTACTTTGTATGTGATTCCTACTCATAAAAGGTACAAAATGAGCTCCTCAGAGTAAGACAAAATGGAGTCACAGTGGCCAATGTGAACGCCCACATTTGCTGTTTGTCAATGTCTGATGTAGGGCTTTGAATATAGAAAAGCTGTATAACTGGTAAGTACAACTTGCTTGGAAATGTCCACAGAAGGCCTTGAGAGAGATAGAGTGGTCTAAGCGGATATGGCAAAAATCCTCAGATGGAACCGTTTCACCCACCTAAGTGAACCTTTAAAAGAAGGAAGAGTCTAGCAGCAGCTGGAAGGCTGATGGACCACCATGCAATACATTCCTCTGGAAGGGTGTTCTTGGAGGCTCTGTTTGCACAGAAGACACATGATGGAACTGCACACTGACCCTTGCCTCAGGATTGAAGACAAGGCTGGTACTTCACTGCTCACAATGGGATGCCTCCTTCTTGGATCTTCTTACTTTTTTTTTGTTAATTTCGCCCTCTAACCTCATGTGACTAACTTGTGGGATGGGTTTTGGGATAAAACAAGTGATTTGTGAATAGAATGTTGGTTACCTTGTTTATTTGAAATGTGCCGCAATCTGGTGACTTACTTGACCTTGCCATTCATCCTGCTTCACGTATTGATATCACCTGTTCGATTCCTTGCTTCCGAGGCTGGTTCTATGGTAAGAAAGAGCATAGACAGAAAGTTAGCCAACCTGACTCTAACACTACTTCACTGTGTGATCTTGGAACAAGTCTCGCCCCTCTGTGGAATATGCATCTCTTTATTTACAAAATGAAGTAGTGAACTAAAGCATTTTTAAGTTTTCTACCAGTCACTGCCCGTGGTTATGCTTAGTCTCTGGATCCTGGAGGAATCAAGTTTATTCATTTATTTTTATTTATTTATTGGTTTCTTTCTTTCCTTTTCTTTTAAATATTTTCATTTATTTATTTGACAGCAAGAGAGATCACAGGTAGGCAGAGGGCCAGGCAGAAGGAGGGGGAAGCAGGCTCCATGCTGAGCAGAGAGGCTGATGTGGGGCTCGATTTCAGGTCAGGACCCTGAGATCATGACCTGAGCTGAAGGCACTGTCTTAGCTCACTGAGCCATCTAGGCACCCCTCAAGTTTATTTTAGTTCAACATTCAAGGTCATTCCCCAGTTAGCCTCATGCAAACAGAGATTTGATTTTCTCCACTCTCTCATGGAAATCTGAAATAGCTATTTGACTTCTAGCTCTCTCACTTGCTAAACTGGCTTCCTCCTTGATCTAGCCCTAACTGGCATTATTTTCTTATTTATGATCCACCACTTTCCAAATAGGCTTGGAGGAAGGCTTAAATCACTATGATACTGTGATTTATAGGAAATATATGCTTGGTTACTAAGATGACCAAAATATATTTGTCACTGGCATTTGGTCTTTGACCACAGTACCTATCTTCTTTTATTTTTAAAAAGATTTTATTTATTTATTTGACAGAGAGAAACAAAGCCATAGAGGGAACACAAGCAGGGAGAGTGAGAGAGGGAGAAGCAGGCCTCCCCCGCCCATCCCCCCACAAGCAGGGAGCCCAATGCAGGGCTCGATCCCATGACTCTGGGTTCATGACCAGAGCCGAAGGCAGACACTCAATGCTGAATGACTGAGCCACCCAGAAACCCCTGTCTCCTGGTTTCTAAAACCCTTGAAATTTCCTGTGATGAGGGTGATAAAAGTGTCTTTTGTTATGTTAATGAGGCGACTTTTGGAAAGCCCTTCCCCTTTCTGATTTCTTTCCATTTGATTTTCCCTCCCTTCCCCTATGGTCTTCTGTGCTATTCCTTATGTTCCACATATGAGTAAAACCATATGATGATTGTCTTTCTCTAATTGAGTTATCTCCATTAGTATAATACCTTCCAGTTCTGCCAGGAGCCAGCCCCAGCAACAGTCAGGGTCCAACGGTGAGGGAAGGCGTCAGCACTTTTGAAGTGAGGAGATCAAACTCAAAGGTGGTGTAGGGATCTCCTGAAAACACTGTTCTCAGGGCTCTTTATTTATAGCAGAGTGTTACATACTTTTCAGGTGGAAACTATATGAACAAAGAGTTTCTTTAAGTGATGGATCATCAATCTTGAGTGACAATAGTGATAATAGTGTTTTTTGAGGGTCCATGCAAAAATAGGATGTGCTCGTTATATCCTAATCTATAGAATGATTGATCACAGGCAGGCATGTCCTGAGCAACAGATGGTTCTTGCAAACCCTTATCTCATTAGAATGTTTTACTTCTCCCTAGCATAGGGAGGTGAATGAGTGGTCACACAAACAGGAGGTTGCAATATCTAAGCTACTTATGTTAGCAAAGACTTTACTAAGTTTTAAAATAAGTATGTTGTGCCCCCACAATCCTACAATTATCATGCTTCATAAGGATTGGCGTGAGGGGATTCAAAACTAAGAGCAAGGGAAAGCATTAACTTGATTATAAGTGAAGTGAGAGGAAATAGTGTCAAAGAAGTTATAATAGTTAAACAGACAAGGAACAATGGAAACAATATTTTTTGGTGTCGATGACTGCAACTTTGCAGAGCTCCCTCACTTTGAGGGAGGATCATGGCGCTCTGTGCCTTGCAGAGGGAGCCCATATGAGCAATCAGGCTGCAGGTCTTCGGCACAGTTCCATCCATGTTGATGCAAATGTTGGGTATTCATCCTTTCTGATGGCTGAGTAATATTCCATTGTATATGTGAACCACGTCTTCTTTATCCATTCATCTGTTAAAGGACATCTTAACTCCTTCCACAGTTTAACTATTGTGGACACCACTGCTGTGAAAACTGGGGGGCATGTGCCCTTTCTTTGTACTACATGTGTATCTTTGGAGTAGGGTAGCTCTGTTTTCAACTTCTTGAGGAACCTCCATACTATTTTCCAGAGTGGCTGCACCAGCTTGCATTCCCACTAACAGTGTGAGAGGGTTCCCCTTTCTCCACATCCTCACCAACATTTGTTATTCCCTGTCTTGTTAATTTTTGCCATTCTAACTGGTTTAAGGTGGTATCTCTTTGTGGTTTTGATTTGTATTTCCCTGATGGCTAATGATATGGAGCATTTTTTCATGTGGAAAGCCCTTCTGTAACCTAAGGATTAGTGGGCTGATCCTTTATCATATACTTCAGTAAACTCCTCCTCTTGTTTCCCAGATTTCTGTGAGATGCTCTAGCAAATTAACCAAACTTAACAAAATTGTCATTGGACTATGCCTAGGGCATGCAACTGGTATCTGAAGTAGGATGAGGGCAGTTTTGTAGAACAGAACCCTTAACCTGTGGAATCAGATGCTATCTCCCAGTAGATAGTGTCACAATTGAGTTGGTATTCTAGAATTGCTTGGATTTGGTAGCAGGGGGCAGGAGGGGTAATGGTGCAGAGTGGATTACACTGAAATTGGGCCTGGGAACCCTAAAAGACCCACTTTATCCTGGGTTTCCTATTGTTTCCTGACACATTAGTTTTGTCTCACACATCTGATTCTGAATATACTTTTCTCCTCTACTTTGCTCCGGGTTCAATTACTATGTTGTCTCTTGGCTATTACTGTGTATATTCGTAAACCTCCACACATAATTTATGTAAGGTGAATTTTATTGACAACAAAAAGAGTACACTCAATATATACTTAGGGGAACTACAAAGGTATTTTCCTTATGAATCCTTCTTTTGGTTTTTACCTCTTTTCCAATGAGATGTGAATCCCTCTTTAGAGACTCCTAGAGAAAAAGACCGAATTGCCTAAAATGTTGGAATTTCCTTTTAAAAATACAGTGGGGGTATCCAGGAGACCAGGGATTATCAGTTTTCTCAAGTGGTGTGCTGTGTTGAATAAACCAATATCAGTTGGTAGAGATTTTATGATTCTCTCTACTCCTGGGTATTATAAAATAGAAATACCATATTACTCAAGACTTTTCATCTTACAAAGTTCCTTTTATTTTTTTCTTCCCTTGCTTTTATAGTTTTAATATAAACTGAAAAATGATCTAAAGTAGAACAATTAGAATTATACCCTTTCAAGGATTCAAATATCTGTACATTTTTACCTTCTCCTCTATCTTTATTTTCAACTGAATGCCAGTCAGTCAGTCCTTAATAAGCCCTTTCTCCCCCTGCCCCTGCTCTCTTTTCTCTCTCTCTCTCTCTTTCAAACCCAGATATGGCTGATCTTCAAGCACTGATATCCTCATGTATAGTCGTATCCTTATAACTCAAAATGAATTAGCATTTCCAGCAATTTGTTCAGTATAAACAGAAAAATCAAAACAATCCATATAACCAGAACCACTTGCTGGGCTCACTGTATTACAGGTAAAGACTACAGATGGCCCATTATCCTATAACCCTATTACTAGGTCTAAGCAAATGATAAAGAGAGGGCACAGATCCACTCGTTCATATACCTTTCATTCAGAGGAGACCACTGATCCCGATTATTTCTGCCTATAATAATGATTGACACTTATTGAGCACTTAGTCTGGGACAAGCACTGTTCTAAATGTTATATAGGCATTGCCTCATTTAATCTTGTTCCCTAGATTATGCAATAAGTGCTAGATTTATCTTCATGTTAAAAATGGAAAAAGTAAGTTACAAGGAAGTTAAGTAGCCTGCAAAGTCACAGAGTTAGTGGCTGACAGACCCATGATTTGAATGTGACAGTCTGGTCCCTACATTAACCATATCTCTAGAGGAAATGTGTACAGTCTCTGGTGATAATAGTAGTTCTGATGGAACTGGTTCTTTTGAAGGATGAAATAGGTAGCCTACCCTTAGGTAAAAATGAAGGAGTCAAGAAAAATGTGCTTGCCACATCTATAATTGTTTCTTTGCCACCCAAGTATAATATTTGGAATTTTTGTTTTTTTTGTTTTTCGGTTTTTTAAAAATTTGAATAGGGTTAATAAGGTTGCTTTCATAACAAGGATTTACCCATTATCATCCATTACCAAGTTAGCTATTCATCAAATTTGTTAGTAAAATGAAGGAACACTCATATAATGGGGGAAAGGACACAAGATATGGTTTCCAAACTACACCAAGATACCCCAGGAAGATGTCGGGAATTCACAGGGTTGCTGTGGGATATTTTAAAATTTAAAGGGAAACAGTATGATATTTGACATATATCAGCAGGGGTATGGAGTACTAGCTCAAGACATTTCACAATTTCAACATTAGATAGTACTACATTATTTTTGATGACATCATACATTTACTATGCTGGGATTTTGGTAGTTCTTGTGATTAAAAAGCACATACAGTGTGAAAATCATTGTGGAGCATGAAATGATGATATCCAATCTGATTTTAAAAGTTCAAAAAGTTGTGCAAGAATAGGTATCACAGAAGTAAGTAATTATGATTATTTGAAAGTGAAATATATATTTTCTTTTCATTTATGTGTATAATTTTGTTTTTGTTTTTGTTTTTTCAAATTGCCACTAAGTTGTTAGGACATAAAGAGTTGTTAAGACTTCCAGGGAAGATGGCCAAGTAAGAGGACCCTAAGCTTACATCATTCCATGGATACAACTAGGTAACACCCCTGTCAGTGTAAATAACCCAGAAAACAACTGAAAGACTGGCAGAACAAATTCTCTACATCTAAATGTAGATGTAGAGAAGAGCTACACTGGAGAGGGTAGGAAGGGCAAAGAGTGATCAGGAGCTAAATGGACTCATGGGTCTATCTATGGGAGGGACACTGCAGGCATGGAGAGGAGAGAAACAGACTCTCACACAGTGGAGCCCACATGGGGAAAATGAATTTGTCTTTGAAAACCAGAGGGGACAAATTTCATGAGTTCTTACAATCAGCAGGGCTTAAAACTTGGAACTTGAGAAAATAGCAGGCTCAGGGCACCTATGTGGCTCTGTTGATTAAATCTCTGCCTTTAGCTCAGATCATGATGCCAGAGTTCTGGGATTGGAGCACCATGTTGGGCTCCCTGCTCATCAGGGATTCTGCTTCTCCCTTTGCCCCCCCCACTTATGCACTCTCTCTATCAAATAAATAAATAAGTAAATAAGTAAATAAGTAAATAAATAAATAAACAAAATCTTAAAAAAAAAATCAATAGGCTCATAGGAGAGCCAGGAGGGCAAGAGGAAACTGAGACCCTGCAATTAAAGAAACATCACAAACAGCCCTACAGAGATACAGCATAGAAACAGCAGTTTGAAAAACACTTGGGGTGTGTGGAAGGGAGATTTGTTTACTAATCTCCAAGCACATGCTAGAGGGGTAGGGGTCATTGGAAGACTTTTCCAGGTAGAAAGAACCTATAGGGCACCATTTCCTCTCTAACCCCCCAGCCTAGACCCATGGACACCTGCAGGAACAAGTGTGTCCCCAACACTCTTTGTCTCATTTGCTAACAGTGATCTCCCCTGCTGGGTTCTCCTGCAGTTTGGTGCTACTGAATCTCTGACAAATGACTGGCATGACTCAACTTAACACAGAAGCAGCCCCAGACTGGGTCACTAACAACACAGGAACAAACTCTGGCCATAACAGGCAATGAGAGCCATTGCAGACAATTGAACTGAAGGTAAAAGCAGCTCAGCAATAACAGGAGGGTGTATGCGACACACATATTAGACACCCTGAAGCTCCAGGTTATGTGAACAAGGGAGAGTGCATGGCAGGACACTACAGGACATCTTCTTCATAAGGGCAGTACTTTCAAGAACAGGAGATATAGCTGAATTTCCTAACACATAGACACAGGAAAAAAATGAAGAAACGGAAGAATAGGTCCCAAATGAAAGGACAGGGCAGGGGCACCTGGATGGTTCAATCGGTTAAGCATCTGCCTTCGGCTCAAGTTATGATCCTAAGGCCCTGGGATAGAGTCTCACATCGGGCTTCCAGAAAGCCTGCTTCTCCCTCTCCTTCTGCCTGCTGCTCCCCCTGCTTGTGCTCCGTTTCTCTGTGTCAAATAAATAAATAAAATCTTTTTAAAAGAGAAAAAGAAAAACCAAATGAAAGAATAGGGCAATCTAGGGAGGGAAATGAAACAACAGAGATTTTGAACACAGAAACAAACTGAGGGACTTGGAGGGAGGGGGGTGGAGGGATGGGAGAGCCTGGTGGTAGGTACTGGGGACACCTAAAGCGTGGAGCACTGGGTGTGGGGAATGGGGAATGAATCTTGAAACACTGGAAAAAAAATTTAGTAACAATAAAAAAAAATAATAATAAAAAAATAATAATAAACCTAAAAAAAAAAAAAAAAGAATAGGGCACAATCACCAGAGACCTAACTGCAGTGGAGATAAGTAATATGCCTGATAAAAAATTTAAAGTAATTATCATAAAGATGCTCACTGGACTTGAGAAAAGAGTGGAGGACATCAGTGGTACCCTTAACAAAATATAGAAAAATTAAAAAATGCCAGAAGCCGACCCCGGCAACAGTCAGTCAGGGTTCCCCGAAGGTGGCGACGGAGACAGCGATGCGAGGAGACCCGAAGCGAAGAGTGGTGTGGGGATCTCCTGAAAACTGTGTCTTCAGGGTTCTTTATTTAAAGCTTTTTAGTTACAGATCATCTCCTGGGAAGGGGGCAGAGGCAAACAGTTGGTTCTGTCTATCTTTGCTTCTGTCTCTCTTATGCAGGCTCTCTGCCTTTTCCTCTACCTCCAGCTCTGCCTTTGTCTCTCTTGACTGTCAAGGGCCCAGTCTTTTATTATTCAAAAGTGAGGAAGTTGGGGGATGCAGTTAGGTTAAAGTTAAACAAAGGGATTCAAAGCAGGCAGAGTCAAGCCTTTCTAAGAAACCAGCCTTTACCCTTAAAAGGGAAGTTTGTGAATAGACTCAGTTTGATAGTTGGGCAGGAAGTAAAGATGGTGTTGATGACTGTGACATAAGCATAACTCCAGATTCTTGGCATGGAAAGCCTGGAGGGACTTTCATTCACATTCACAGGTACCTCCAAAGTTTCTGGTGGCTTGGGCCTGGCGGGAGGGGCGGATAATGCACCTTCCCCGACAAAAAAAGAATGAATCTGGGGTGAAGAAACCAATAAATGAAATTCAAAATACACTAGGTGGAATAAATAGACTAGGGAAAGCAGAAGATACCAGTGACTTGGAGGACACAGTAATGGAAAGCAATTGAGCTGAAGAGGTGAGAGAAAAATAATAATAAAAAGTAAGAATGGATTTAGGGAACTCAGCCAGATCATCACATCAAGCTTAATTGCCTTTGTCTTATAGGGATCTCAGAAGAAGAGAGAGAAAAGAGGGCATAAAATTTATTTAAAGAAATAATAGCCCCAAACCTCCTAAATCTGGAAACAGAAATCCAGAGGCAGGAGGTACAGACAGCCCTCAAAAACAGCCCATAGAGGTCCATACCAAGACATATAAAATGGCAAAAAATAGTGATAAAGAGAGAATTTTAAAAGAACTAAGAGAAAAGAAAATAGTTACATAGGAGGGAAACACCATAAAGCTATCAGCTAATTTTTTATTAACAGAAATTTTGCAGGCCAGAAGGGAATGACATGATATAATCAAAGTGCTGAAAGAAAAAAACCGGCAACCAGGAATACTCTATCCAGCAAGGCTATCATTAAGAATAGATCGAGCCCCAGATCGAGCCCCAGATCGAGCCCCAGATTGAGCCCCGCATTGGGCTCTCTGCTTGGTGGGAGGCCTGCTTCTCCTTCTCTTATTCCCTCTGCTTATATTCCCTCTCTGGCAGTGTTTCTCTCTGTTAATAAATAAAATCTTTAAAAAAAAAAAGAAAAGAAAAGTAGGAAACATAAAAGCATCAAAAATAAGTGTATCTATAAAATTAGTCAGGGGTTCACAAAATAAAAGAATGTGAAGTATCACACCATATACCTAAAATGTGGGGAGGAGAGGAATGGGTTTAAAGTAAGCAGCCATCTGCAAAGAATGGGTTTAAAGTAAGCAGCCATCGACTCAATATAGACTGCTGCATGCATAAGATATTGTGTACAAACCTAAATGTATCCACAAACAAAACCAGTAATTGATATGCAAAAAATAAAGAGAAAGGAATCCAAGTATACCATTAAAGAAAACTAGCAAACTGTGAGAGAAGAGAGCAAGAGAAGAAGGGAACAAAGAACAACAAAAACATCCACAAAACAAGTAACAAAATGGCATTAAGTATATACTTATCAACAATTGATTTGAATGTAAATGGAATAAACACTCCAATCAAAAGACACCGGGTGATGGAGTGAATAAAAGAACAAGACTCACATATAGGCTACCTTCAAGAGACCCATTTTAGACCTGAACACACATGCAGACTGAAAGTGAAAAAATGGAAAAGCATCTATCATGTAAATGGAACTGTAAAGAAAGCTAGGGTAGCAATCCTTATATTGGACAATATAGACTTTAAAACAAAGACTGTAACAAGAGACAAAGGACACTACATAATCATACAGGGAAAAATCCAACAAGAAGATACAAAATTGTAAGTATTTACGCACTCAACAAGGGAGCACCCAAATATATAAAGCAGCTAAAAACAAAAAGAAAAGAAAAAATTGATAATAATACAATAATAGGGCGCCTGGGTGGCTTAGTGGGTTAAAGCCTCTGCCTTTGGCTCAGGTCATAATCTCAGGGTCCTGGGATCGAGGCCCATATCTGGCTCTCTGCTTGGCAAGGAGCCTGCTTCCCCCCCCCCCTGCCTCCCTCTCTGACTACTTGTGATCTCTCTCTCTGTCAAATAAATAAATAAAATCTTTTTAAAAAATAATACAATAATAGTAAGGGACTTTAGCACCTCACTTACATCAATCGATAGATCATCCAAACAGGAAATAAACAAAGAAATGCTGGCTTTATTTATTTATTTATTTTAAGATTTTGTTTATTTGACACAGAGAAACACAGCCAGAGAGGGGACACAGCAGGGGGAGTGAGAGAGGGAGAAGTAGGCTTCCTGCCGAGCAGGGAGCCCGATGTGGGGCTCGGTCCCAGGTCTCCAGGATCATGACCTGAGCCGAAGGCAGTCACTTAACCAACTGAGCCACCCAGGTGCCCCAGAAACGCTGGCTTTAAATGACACACTAGACCAGATAGATCTAAAAGATAGATTCAGAACAGTCCATCCTAAAAGAGAATACACATTCTTCTCAAGAGCACATAGAACTTTCTCCAGACTAGATCACATATTGGGTCACAGTTAGTCTCAACAAATTAAAAAATATTGAAGTAATACTATGTTTCTTTTCTGACCACAATACTATGAAACTAGAAATCAACCACAATAGAAAAATCTGAAAAAAATACATTTACATGGAACTTAAATAACATGCTACTAAATAATGAATGGATCAACCATGAAATCAAAGAGGAAATTAAAAAATACATGGAAAGAAGTGAAAAGGAAAACACAATTGTCCAAAATCGTTGGGAGGCAGTGAAAACTGTTTTAAGAGGGAAGTTTATAGAGGCCTACCTCAAGACATAAGAAAAATCTCAGAAAACCTTATACCCAAAAGAGGTAGAAAAAGAACAAAAAATGCAAATCCAGTAGAAGGAAGGAAATAAAGACTAGGGCACAAATAAATGAAATAAAAACTAGAAAACAGTAGAACAAATCAATGAAACCTAGAGTTGGTTCTTTGAGATCAACATAAAACTCCAGCCAGACTGATCAAAAGAGAGAGAGGGAGAGAGAGAGAGAGCAGATTCAAATAAACAAAATCAGAAATGAAAGAGGATAAATAACTGATACCACAGAAATAAAGGATTATAAGAGACAATCATGGAAAATTATATGCCAAAAAATTAGACATCCTAGAAGAAATAGATAAACTCCTAGAAATATATAACTTCCCTAAACTGAAAAACTGAATCAGGAAGGAATAGAAAATTTGAACAGACCGATTACTAGCAATGAAATTAAATTGGTCATCAAAACGAACAAACAAAGTAAAAAAGAGATGAACCAAAAAAGAGACTCTTCCTTATAGAGAGCAAACTGATGGTCACCAGAGGGGAGGTCGGTGGGGAATGGGTGAAATAGGTGAGGGGGAATAAGAGTACCCTTACCTTCATGAGCACCGAGTAATTGATGGAATTGTTGAATCATTGTATTGTACACCTGAAATTAGTATAACACTGTATGTTAACTATATGGGCATTAGAAAAAAAGAGCAAAAAACACCACTTACCAAATTGTTTGAAATTAACTACTAATTTGTTTGAAATTAAGATCTTCTTATGGCCTGGTAGAGGGAAAGTGAACACAATGACTGAGTCACTAAGTGATCTGTGAACAGAGGAATTTGGGGAACCTCTGTGAACTGAGTATAACACATATTTATTTTGTGGGTTGAAGGTAGAAAGAGGGACAGTCCAATATCTCAGCTGGCAGGCAGGCATTGAACCATCTGAATGGGCACCTGAATGGGAAGAAAGTGTTGCGGAATGGAAATGGAGCAACCCTAAGGGATAGCTAGAGACCCAAATCACCCATGAGTCCATTAGACTTCAAGCTCTGTGAGGAAAGACAGAGACCATGTGAATTTAATTTTCTTGTGGTTTCTCAGTTGCTAGCATATTTTCTGGCAGAGCAAAAATTTTCTGAAGGAAGAATGAATGGAATCTTTTTTCTAGCATTATCTCAATAGTTTGGTTTGGCCAGCTGGCAAATAAAGTTGATAACTGCACTCTCTGTCTCTAGCAATCTAAAATGGAAAGATCACATTTGAATATATCACAGCTCACAAGCCCTGCTCTCTTAGCCTACAATGAGTGCTTCCTAGGACTTAGGGACACCTTTACCCTGATACAACCTCCCACCTAAGCTGGGGATACCTAAACAACTCTGTTCAGAACTAAATTTAATATGAGGCTCAAGACCATTGATGAATTCACAACACTGTTGTTGGGGACATTGACACTGATTCTTTTTTTTTTTTTTTGACCCTTCTTGCCTTGGTTAACTTAAGTAAAATTAGTTTTTATCACGGCCTTTACTTGCTAACTAATTGGTCTGGAACTTGTTTCTGGCTCCTCGTGATCTGAGGAGCCACATTTTTTTCACACTTGAGAAATTCAAAGGGATAGATGCAAACTTCTTCAATGCAGTATAGCATATTTAAGAGAATGCTATACAACACATCAGACATTATGGTGGAATAGTGGTAGTGTTTCCTTTATTTTTTTTAATTTATTTTTTTAAAGATTTTATTTATTTGACAGAGAGAAACACAGCCAGGGAGGGAACACAAGCAGGGGGAGTGATAGAGGGAGAAGCAGGCTTCCTGCGGAGCAGGGAGCCTGATGTGGGACTCGATCCCGGGTCTCCAGGATCATGACGTGAGCCAAAGGTAGTTGCTCAACCAACTGAGCCACCCAGGCACCCCCAAGTGTTTCCTTTAAAATCAGGAACAAAATAGCATGGCTCTCTATCAGTATTTCTATTTATCATGAGCCAGAGGTCCTAGCAGTGTAGAAAACAATAAAAGGAATCACAAAATATAAGTTTCAGAAAGCTTGAAACAAAAATTTATTATTTACATGTGATAAAATGGTCTATTAGAAAACTAGGAAAAGTAACCATAGATAAATTATTAGAACTATCTTAGAAAAGTAATGTTGCTGGATGAAATATTAAAACACTAAAGTTCATTTCTGTATACCAATATCAAAAAACTAGAAAATACAATTTAAAATCAACTTACAAGAGAAATTTTTACAAGTCAGATTCCATTTTCTGCTTTTAGCAGGATGGAGTAACAGGTACTAGTCCTTCTAAAACAGCTAAAAAACTGGGAAATTTTTAAAAAAGATTTATTTATTTATTTTTCAGAAAGAGAGATACAAGAGCAGGAAAACAAGCAGGGGGAGTGGGAGAGGGAGAAGCAGGCTTATGCTCTGAGCAGGGAACACGATGAAGGGCTCGATCCCACGACCTGGACCACAACCTGAGCCAAAGAGAGACGCTTAACTGACTGAGCCATCCAGGAGTCCCTGGGCAATGCTTTTAAAAACTGTCTACAAACATTAGACAATAGAAAGTGAATGACTTTTACCTTGGAGAGAAGTGAAAACAATGAGATGAGCTGCATGATCATTTTGTCTCTCTTCCTGGGGACACTTTCTGGACCAAAAGAGCAAGGAGTGGAAAGCTAAGCAGAGAATAGACTTTTTTACTGGTTTGAGAAGACAGATATTGGCCTTTGGGAAGGCTGATTTCCCTGAAATTTGTGATCAAGAGGGGCCTATTCAAAGAAAGTGTTCTAGAGTATTTGTGGGTGATTCCTTGAACCATGGTGAAATCAAAATAAAATACCTCTGACATGAACAATTCTCAGAGATTTCCCAGGACAGTGAAACAGTCAAATTCTCAGCAGCTAGTGTGACATTTGCTGCACATCTAAATAATTCACTTGAGAATCCTACAAGTATCATACTGTAGAAATATGACTACACAAGTCCTAGAGTATATACCATCCTATACCCATGTCATAAAGCCTAAAACTGGCTTCAAAAGAATCAAGCCGGTCCAAGAGTACACTTAATGCCAGTCATAACACAATCCAACACTGGCTAAAGCAAGATAACAAATTTCCAGTACTTGGCAACGTAAACTTCACACTGTTGAAGCATCCAATTCCTATTGATAGACATGCAAAGAGGCACGTAAGTGTGACCTAAAACTTGAACGGAAATAAGTCAATAGCAACATACCCATAAATTAGAGAGATGGTAGAATTTGTGGACAAACATTTTAAACAGCTGTTATACATATGCCCAAGGAATTCCAGAAACACATGAAAATGAGAAGAGAAACAAGTGCTACAAAAGAATCAAATGAATATTGTAGTGCAGAGCAATATATTATTGAGAACTAAAGCTTTACTGGAAGACAAAAGCAGTGAGTTAAGTACTAAAGAATAAAGGATAGGCTCTTTAAGATGCAGAAACAGGAACTGTCCAAACTGAGCTACCAGTGAGAGAAAATAAGGAATAAAATTAGCAGATCATTGGGGAATCTGGCTAACATATGAATAATTATAATATCAGAAGAGAAGAAGGGCAAAAAAAATTTAGAAAATAATGGCTGAAATTTTCCAAGTTTGAGAAGAAGTATAACACAGATCCAAGAATCTCAGCAAACTTCAAGCAGGAAAAAAACCACTACCACCAAAGCATAGAGTGATCAATAGCTGAAAACCAGTAACAAATAAACAATCATTCAATCAACCAAAAGAAAGACAAGTACACAAAGAGAAAGAATTCTTTTTTTAAAAAAAATTAATTCTTTTATTTTAGAGAGACAGCACAAACAGGAGGGGCAGAGGCAGAAGGAGAGAGAAAATTTCAAGCAGAATTCGCACTGAGTGCAGAGCTCCATGCAGGGCACCATCTCATGACCCTGGGATCATGACCTAAGCTGAAATCAAGGGTCAGATGTTCAACCAACTGTGCCTCCCAGGTATCCCGAGAAAAAAATTCTTTTTAAAAGATGGCAGATATTTGACCAGAAAAAAAATGCATGCCAGAAGACAGAAGACAGTGAGACTTTCAGTAAGTGCTGAAAGAAGCAATGAGAAAAACGTTAGCCCAGAATTTTATACCAGTGAAAATACTCTTTAAAAAAAGAAGGCACAATGAAAACACAAAATCAAAAGCTGCCAGTGATCGTACATTACAAAAACTAGTTAAAGAACGTTCTTCAGTTTGAAGGAAAAATTGTATCTGTCACAAATTAAAAGTATATGAAAGAATCTAGAGCAATAAGAATCTAGAGCAATAAATATGAAGAACATGTAGGTGAATACAAGAGTTACATTTATCCTTAACATATCATGTGAAACAACAAATAAACCACATGAGAATATGAAAATAGGTCCTCCAAATACTGGACACTGGGTAATGATGGACATTGATCTCCAAGAATCAGAGAAGAAATAATCTGTTCCCTAATATTGCCCAAGTACTGCCTAGTGCAAATCCCCAGGCCACAGAGAATGGGATGGGGGACTCGGGTGGAGCACATCAGTTTCCCTGAGTTGAAGAGATGGAGCTGGGAGTCTGGGGAGGCCAAGGCAACTAGAATTCACAGGGACAAGTAGTGAAGAAGAGAGAGCTGCACACAGAGAACTCAGTATCTGCAAAGCAATCTCCTGGAGTTTTGTTGTTGTTGTTGTTTAAGGTTTTATTTGTTGACTTGAGAGGAGAGAGAGAGAGTATGAGTGGGGTGGGGAGGAGGAGAGGGAAAGGGAGACCAACATGGGGCTTGATCCCAGGACTCTGGGATCATGACCTGAGCCTTAGGCAGATGTTTAACCCACTGAGCCACCCAGGTGCCCCTCTCCTAGAGTATTTAGCTAAATATTGATTATTGCATATGTGTGAGGTTACAGAAAGAATTACCCAAAAGAATTACAGAAAACAATCTTCAGAGTTTATATAAGGCTGGGTATAAAGCCCATTTCCACCATCTTGAGTGAACAATCAATCTCATAATTCAGAGCATTGGGTAGAGTTCTCAGAAGTTTTTTCTTTGTTTCTGTTTTTGTTTTTACCTCAGGAACAGGAAAAATAATGCTAGACTAAACACTGCTTTGGTGTCACCTAACAACAATAAAAACAATACCCAAAGGGATCAAACTTTTTCCATGTAACATAAATATGCCCCAGAGTGAAGCTCAAGTATATTTTTAGAAATGCCAACATATCCATCACCAAGCAAGATGAAATTCACAATGATGGTTATCCAGTCATGGATAAAAGATTTTAGATTTTAGATTTAATATCTAGAATTTTAATATCCCAGATTTTAGATTTTAATACCCAGAATTAACAGGCATACGATGAATAAGGAAAATAGTAACATAACAATGAGGAACATTTATCAATCATAAATGACCCCAAATTGACATTATAGATTAAGTAAATAAAAACATTAAAATAGTTATTAGTATAGTTTCCATATTTTCAAGAAGGTACAGAAAAATTGAATATATTACATAGAAACATGGAAAATATAAATAGATCCTAATAAAATTCCTAAAGACAAAATCTCCAAGTCTAAGATAAAAAATACACTGAATGTTATTAAAAGCAGAGCAGACAGTGCAGAACAAATGATTAATTAATGCAAATGTTATAATAGAAACTATTTGGAATGAAGCAGAGGGAAAAAATGAATAGGGCAAACATGCATGATAAAGAAAAATATCCAAGCTGCCAATAGAGTGGAATTGGAGTCCCTGAAGGAGAGGAGAAAGTGGGGGAATAAAAAAAATATTTGAATTAATGGCTCCAATGTTGATGAAAATAATCAACTTACAGTTTCAGGAAGTTAATGAAATGTAAGCACAAGACACATGAAGAAAGTGACCCTAATTTATGCTGTGATCAAATCATGTAAGCCCATCGATAAAGAGAAAATCTTGAAAGTATTTAGAGGAAAGAGCATGCTTATTATATGCTCCAGAACAAAATGAAGGACAATGGTAGATTTCTTACTGAAAATAATAGGAGCTAGAACATAGTGGAGCACGGATTCTTTACTCAGTAAAAATTTCTTTCAAAAATGAAAGTGAAGAAAGCAGAGTAGGAGGGGACTTCCAGTATGGCTGAATAATGATCTTGGTAATTCCTGTCCTACAAAAGCAGTACTAAAATTGGACACAATTATTTCTAAAAAAACAAATACCATTTAAAGACTATGGGAATTTGTCAAAGACATTAAACAATGTAAGAAGCGCTTGAGAATATGTAATGAATCTTAATAAGAACAATGGAGGGGTGTCTGGGTGGCTCACTTGGTTAAGCGTCTGCCTTCAGCTCAGGTCATGATCCTGGAGTTCCAGGATCAAACCCTGCATCAGGCTCCCTGCTCAGTGGGGAGCCTGCTTCTCTCTCTTTCACTCCTCCTGCTTGTGTTCCCTCTCCAGTTGTGTTTCTCTCTGTCAAATAAATAAATAAAACCTTAAAAAAAAGAACAGTGGAAATCCATGATATTTTAACCTGGGGTTGCTGCCAACACAACCACCAGGGTAGTAGTAGGGGCTAGGATTATTTGGAGTAGGGTGAAAAAATTCCACATACAGTGGTATTATTTTCCAGCTGAGGCCCCAGACACGGTGGAGCAAAGAAAAAAATCCCTGCTTTTCCCCTGTTTGAATTCCTGACCTGTGAAATCCATGAGTAACAATCAGTGGTTGCTTTACATCATAAGTGTTGGGCTAATTTGTCACACAGCCATGTTAACTGAAGCTATCTGTTACATGGATACCTCCATAAAAGGGAAACCTAACCTTGGCAGTGTTTTGAGCCCCAGATTTTAGATTTTAGGCCAAAGTTGGAAAAGCCTTAAGATTATCAGTGGAAGCATGAAGGCCATAATAAAATGTGTCATTTAAGGCTTAAAGGAAAGTGAGGGCTTTGTTATTGGAACACGGAGGAAAGGAAAAACTTGTTCTGTAGTGGTGGTAAGTTTAGACACAATGTCACCCGCAGATATCTAGAGAATTGAAACTATATGTAATAAATTAAATGGTGCAACTAAAGAGATTTGAGGCAAAGTATCAAAGGGGCCATCTAACATCTTCTTGTTGCTTATAGAAAAATGTTAGAGAAATAAATCAAAGGAAGAACTGTTAAATACAAAGAAAGTTTCAAAAACTAACTTGCAGGCTTTCCAAGATTCTAGATTTAAAGAAGGATTCAGAGAAAAAAGAAAATGCATAGTAAGATTATCAGATCCTTTGTAAGACTGGAGAAAAATCTAATGTGGTACATCTAAGAATCATTTAGTTGAACAAAAGATCCCATGGAGATGGAGCACCTGGGTGGCTCAGTCATTGGGCGTCTGCGTTCAGCTCAGGTTGTGATCTCAGGTTCCTGGGATCCGGCCCTACATCGGGCTCCCTTCTCGGTGGGAAGCCTGCCTCTCCCTCTCTCACTCCCCCTGCTTGTGTTCCTTCTCTAGCTGTTTCTCTCTGTCAAATAAATAAATAAAATCTTAGGGAACACAAGCAGGGGGAGTGAGAGAGGGAGAAATAGGCTTCCCGCTGAGCAGGAAGCCCGATGTGGGGCTCGATCCCGGGTCTCCGTGATCATGACCGTGATCATCACCAAGGTGCCCCAATAAATAAAATCTTTAAAAAAAAGGATATTTACAGAGTTATCTCAGGAATCTTCTCAATTTAACAATGGAGTTTGCAAGATCTAAAGAGCATTCAGTATTCCTCAGAGGTCATATGGGATGCCCAAATAAAACAGGGCTGAACTCCAAGAGATTTATGAGTTTGTTTTTTTTTAATGGAGAAGATTATGTATTGATTCATAAGAAAATCACTGTTTTTGAAAGACTTACATCGGCTTGGACTATGAAATTAAAAAGATTTTTGTGGGGCGCCTGGGTGGCTCAGTTGGTTAAGCGACTGCCTTCAGCTCAGGTCATGATCCCGGACACCCAGGATCGAGTCCCACATCGGGCTCCCTGCTAGGCAGGAAGCTTGCTTCTCCCTCTCTCACTCCCCCTGCTTGTGTTCCCTCTCTGGCTGTGTTTCTCACTGTCAAAAAAAAAATCTTTAATAAAAGAGAGAGATTTTTGTAACCCCAACATTTTTTCTAAAGATTTTATTTATTTATTTGGCAGAGAGAGAGAGCATCAGCAGGTAAAGCAGTACGCAGAGGGAGAGGGCAAAGCAGCCTCCCTACCAAGGACAGAACCCGACATGGGGCTTCATTCCAGAACCCCAGGATCATGACCTGAGCCAAAGGCAGACACTTAACTGACTGAGCCACCAAAGTGCCCCTGTAGCCCCAACTTTTTATGAATAAAAAGCATGGTAAGAAAACAGAAAAGTCAGCTATAAACACATCCCACTTTTTATTGAGAAAGAAGGATGAATAAAAGCATAGAATCAAAAGCTTTGATGAGTCATTCCCAGGCAGTAGGACTGAGCCCTCACCAAGCAACTAGCAACATGTACCGAACTCGATTACTAAATTGCTACAGACCATTGACTCCAACATGCCTCATGCTTGTCTCCCTTTGCAAAGGAGGATCTATGCCTGTCAAACATTTCATGTTGATGTGTATGTGTTTGCATGTGGATGTGAGTGACAGATAACATCTCTTCAGTTCACAGGATTTTCAAATCAAGAGGAGCTATACTTGACCACATGGATGTAAGGTACTATACCTGAGCTGCCTCACCCAACAGAGTACAGATCTAGGTGAGGTCCTGGGTCTTGAGATTGAGCCTGTCAATAGGATGAGAGTCCAGGGATTTTGGAAGAGACACGTGTGAATGATGTATGTGAATTGCTTTAACCAGAGGACAGACCATGGTACATGGTAGATCCATGACAAATATATGTCACATATAGGGACTTGTAACTTCTCTGACCAATATAGTGTAGTAGAAATAATGTCATATGATTTCTGGATAGGTCATAAGATAGTTTAGATCTGTTCTTCCTTTTTCTTGAGATAGTTGCCCTTGAAACCCAGACACCATGTTCTGAGGAACTCCATGTCACATGGAGATGCTATACGTAGGGTTACCAATGGAAAATCCAAAGTAAGGTCTCAATGGATAGTCAGGATAAATATCTTCAGAAGATTATAATACTCAGGTTTTGGTTCTGCCAACTGGGGGCCCAAAATCATGAAGTAAAGACAAGGAATCTCTACTAAGCCAGGTGTTCATTCTTCTCCCACAGATATTGTGAGTGAACAATTTTGGGATAAATTTTTATCTAGCCTTAGTCAAAAAGATTTGCTTGGCATGAACAAAAAATGGGTCACAAAAAGCACAAACTATAAAAAAAAAGTTAACAAATTTGACTTCCTCAAAATTATACTTTTGTATCTTTAAAGGTAACTTTTGTATCTTTAAAGGTACCATTAAGAAAGTGATAAAGGCAGGGGTGCCTGGGTGGCTCTGTCGGTTAAGCATCTGCCTTTGGCTCAGGTCATGATCCTAGGGTCCTGGGATTGAGTCCCATGTCTGGCTTTCTGCTCAGTGGAGAGTCTGCTTCTTCTACTCCTTCTGCCTGCTGCTCTACCTGCTTGTTCTCTTTCTATATAAGAAATAAACAAAAAAATTTTTTTAAAGTGAAAAGGGAAGCCACTGAATAAGAAAATACATTTGAATACATATATACATTTTTAAATGTATTTATTTGACAGAAACACAGCTAGAAAGGGAATACAAGCAGTGTGGGGGGGCGGTGAGAGAGGGAGAAGCAGGCCTCGCGCTGAGCAGGAAGACCAATGTGGGGCTCGATCCTGGGATTCCAGGACCATGACCTGAGCCGAAGGCAGACACTTAATGACTGAGCCGCCCAGGCATCCCTGAATACATATATCGTAAAAAGAACATTTTATCCAAAATATAGAAAGAACACATAATTCTTTATTAAGAAGACAACTCACTAAAAAAGAAAAGAAAACTGACTCATACAATGGGCAAAATAGTTGAACAATTAAAAAATTATATAGGTAGTAAAATATAATAAATATATAAAAACATAAAAAATAAAAAATACATAAAAATAGTTAATATATACATAGAGTAGTAAGGACACAATCAGCATCAGCTACTCCTAGAAAACATGCAAATTAAAACCACAATGAGAAATGACAACACAGCCATGGAATGGTTAACATTTAAAAGGTACCAAATTCCATACTTGGCAAGTATTTGCAACAACTGGAACTATCCTGCAGGTGAGTTGCTGGTGGAAGTTTAAAATGCTGCTGCAGGGGCCAGGGCCGTTTACCTTTCTTTCCCTGCAGGTGCCGGGGCTGCCCAGTGGACCTAGTTGCTGTGAGCCTGGCATGAGGTTCCCGGTGCCTGTGGCGCTCACTCAGGTAAATTTTTCCATAACTTTATGGAGAGAAGGGACTTCATGGCGTGGCTTGGTAACATTCCTGTTACAGTTCTTTCTTGGAGGGATTGGAAGAAAAATGAAACTCTGGATCCCCTGATTAGTCCGAGTGAGGAAGTCCAGCCCAGGTATCTCTCCAATAACTTGGGAGACTTAACTTGGGAGACTTCCTCAAACTCCTTTCCCTGGAGCTCAGGTTTTATTTGTTAAAATGGCTCGATCCTCAGTCTGCGTGCAATGATTCTGTTTGGGATGTGTTGCCCTGGAAGAAGGTTTGTTTCAAGGACTCTTTGAGAATGAAGCAACTGGAACCTTGAAGCCTTAGAGCACTTACCGTTAGTGTATACACTTGACCACAAAGATGGCTTTCTTTGCACAGGGTCAGACGACTTGTCTGCAAAGCTCTAGAATGTGAGCACAGGGCAGGGAATGTATGGTATCCAGACCCACAGCTGGGCAGTGGTGAAGTGTGATGAACAAAGCTTGGGACGCCTCCTTTGACAGTGCTGTGGCCTGTTGGAAATGGAGTTCTGGAAGCCGGGACCCAGCACCTCCAGGGTCACACGGTGGCAGTTGACTACAAGGATGAACTGGATATCTCGGTGAGTAGCTCTGAAGATTTCACTGTGAAAATATGGGCTTTATCTGCCGGGATGAGCCTGAACACACTCATCGGCGCATGGAATGGGTCACTGAGGTGATTCTGCAAGAGCGTGAAGTCAAGTCTCTTTTGCACAGCCCGGGAGACTACATACTCTGCAGCGTGGACAACTATGAGATCAAGATCTGGCCAGCTTGGAAAGAAATCAATGGCAAGTGCTTAAAGACGTTGTCTGTCTCTGAAGCTAGAAGTATCTACCTACAGCCAGGACTTCAGTATGATGGCAAATACACTGTAGTTTGGCACTGCCGGACTTTGCCAGTTGTGATATTCTCAGGATCAGTGGACTCCTGAGATAGCAAACGTGGCCTTGTGTGGCTTTGGAGATATCTTAATCCTACTCTTTGATAACCATTCCCTGTATATCATGGACTTGCAGACAGAGAGCCTGTTGGCCAATCAAGGAGAGACTCGAGCTTCCTGGCAGGCAAAGCATCCTGGTTCAATGGATTGGATGGGCACAATGACACAGGCTTGGGCTTTGCCACCAATGTGCCTGACCACAGGCTTCACCTGATGCTGTGGAAAGAGTATATAGCCCAGGTCACTGGCTGACCATCGCCGACTGAGTTTGGGTTTGGGGGATGTGGGTTTTCAATGCTGCCTCTGTGGCAGTCGACTGAATGAACCAAAGTTCTTACCAACAGTATCATCACGGTGGCATGGTGCATGATCCTTTATCTGTGTTTGCCAGGCGACCAGGGCTCGGGGTGGGGGAGAGCTCATTCTCTTGACATATAGTGCAGTATGTTAATGGGGTACACCATTGTTGGGGTGCCTAGGACCCCGTCCCTTGGCTACATAAGTGTTCACAAAATGGCGGCTGGCAGAACGCTATATACCGCCGGAATTGTGGTAAACAACTGACGAGCGCCTTCCAGCTGAGTAACAAGGACTCATGACCAGCACGTGAACAGCCTCCTGATTGGCTGCACGTGAACAGCCTCCTGATTGACCAAGCACGTGAACGGCCTCCTGATTGGCTGCTGTATTGCATATATAAGCCGAGGGACTTTCCGAGGGGAGGGGAATACCAGGGGAAGAGATACCAGGGGAGATATACCAGGATAGTTACCTGTGCAGGAGAGAGAGATACCTGTGCGAAGGGAACGAAGGAGAAGAATAAAACGGCCACTTGTACCAGTTTCACGTTGCGTCATCTCTACTGGCGGGGAGAACGCGACACACCATTGACTTCATTTGTGCTTAGTTCTCTTGGTCAGTATAAGAGGATGCCTTTTGGGTTCATCTTTCTTGAATGTTAGTGTAAAGAAATCATATGGTTCACTAACCTGCTCACTGGTTGCCTGTAAAGCACATTCCGACTAAAAACAAAAAAAAATTAAAAAAAATTTAAACGCTACTACCATTTTTGATATCATTTTAGCGATTTCTTATCAAGTAAAGCATATGTTTTCCATATAATCCCGTAATTTCAATCCTAGGTGTATACCTAAGTTTAAAGAATTCCTGTCTTCTCACAAAACATATGTTCAGCCATTTTCTGTTGGCGTTTTAATATTTGCATGGGGGAATGAGGAGCTGGAGATTCCTCAGCTGTTATTTTGCTCCTGGTATGTTTGTTATAGTTTAAAAATCAACTATACTCTGATATAATTTCACAGCAGCTTTATTTATAATTATCAAAAATTGGGGGGAAAATCCATACATTTTTTTCACCAAATTGTGAATATGTAAACAATTGAGGTACATTTGTCCAATGGAAGAGTACTAAGTGATAAAAAGAAAGGAATTACTGATACATTTAATTAAATGGATGTATCTCAGCAATATTACGCTGCATAAAAGTAGCTATACACAAAGCATATATAAGGTATGACTCACTTTATACAAAATTTTAGAAGAAGACATTTAAATCTATAGTGACAGAAAGCATATCAATTCTTGTCTAGGATTGGGATTGTTGAGGGAATTGACTGAAAAGATTTAAGAAGAAACTGTTGGAGTGATGGAAATGTATTCCATATTGAATGTCATAGCGGTTATGCAGATATATACATTTGTCAAAACTCATATGAAACTATACACATAAAATGTTTATATTTTATTTTATGTAAATTATACCCCAATAAAGTGGATATAATTGGATATATCATAAATTTCACAAATCATTAGGGAAATGCAAATGAAGCCCATTGCCTACCAGTTAGTGTGATGTATCTATGAGAGTTCTCTAAGGTAACAGGATTGTGATTGATTTAAAGTAACTGGCTCACAAAACTATAGAGACTGGCAAGTTCACAGACTTCAAGGTAGGCCAGAAAAATGGAGATCCAGGGAAGAGCTGATGTTGTGGTTGGGATCCAAAGACATTCTGCTGCAGAATTCCCTCTTCTTGGAAGGAGAGCAGTCTGTTTCTATTATGATCTTCCAGTGATTAGATGAAGCCCACTTGTATCATGATGGGTAATTTAATTTATTCAACGTCTGCCTGCTTAAATTTTAATATCATCTAAAAAACACTGCCAAAGAAACATAAAGAATAATGTTTGGTATCTGGGTACTGTGGCCTAGACAAATTGACACATTCAATTAACCATCACAGATGGCTGTTATTAAAAAATAATAATAACATGTTAACAAGGATGTGGAGAAATGAGAAAGCTCACGATTGTTTGCTGGAATGTAAATTAATGCAATCATTATGGAAAACAGCATGGTGGCCCTTCAAAAAAACAGAAACATAGAATTACCTCATGATGTAGTAAGTCCCCCTCTAGGAAGATGTCCAAAGCAACTGAAGGCATGAACTCACAGAGACATTTGTACTAGTGAAAACAGTCAGACTCAAAAGTCCATGGATTATATAATTCCATTTACATGAGATGTCCAGAGGAGGCAAATCCAAGGAGACAGAAAGTATATTGGTCACTGCTTAGGCCTGGGAGGGAGATGGAGGTGGTTAGAAGGTGATGACTAATGGATATGGGATTTTTTTGTTGGATAAATTAAAGTGTTCTCAAATGATTGTGGCAATGGTGGTGCGATCTGTGCTTACAGTAAAAACCATTGAGTTGTACACTTTTTTAGGATTTTATTTTTAAGTAATAACTGAGCTGGCCAGGCATCCCAAATTGTGCAATTTATATGAATGAATTGTATAGTATATGAATTATATTTCAATAAAGATGTTTAAAAAATCATAATATATGGCACCTATAGTTGAAATATTAAAAGATATCTAGGAACATTATGGTGACAGTTATAAAACTTTATTGAAAATAACTGAAGATGACATAAATAAATGCTAAAATTAATTTTGTTCTTGTATAGGAAAACCAATACAGGAATGTCACTTCCAATATTCATCCATAGATTCAATACATTTCAATCAAAATAATGACAGGGTTTTTCTTCGAATTTGAGAACATGATCTTGGTGTGAAGATGCTGCTAAAGAAGAAAAACAAAAATATTTCAGCTTTATCTCAAACTTTTATATAAGATACAGAAATTGAGACAATATGGTGCTGGATCATCAGGGCTACATAAGTAGATTAGTGGATAACAATGGAAAGGAAAGAAGGAAGGGAGGAAGAAAGGAAGGAAGGAAGAAGTATGGAAGGAAGGATGGAAGGAAGGATGGAAGGGAAGGAGGGAAAGAAAGGAGGGAGGGAGGCAGAGCGGGAGGGAAGTAAGGAAGGAGGAAAGGAGGAAGAATATAGATGATGATTGTATGATAGATAGATCGATATGTGACAGAAGTGCCGTTGTAAGTAAATAGAAAGGGAATGACCATTCCGTAAGTGATGAAACAGTGCTGAGAGAAATTTTCATCGATTTTAGGTGCAAAATATAATTGTATATTCAATTGAAATATAAAAACCACATGACACACACAACAATAAATTTACAGTAGATTAAATACTTAAATGTGAAAATTAAAAAACTTTCTTAGAAGAATGTATGGAAGAATATATGATCTCAGGTAAAAATGGATTTAAATAAATTGCATTCCCTAATAATAATTAAAAAACAATTAATTAATTAAAAAATAAATACATAAGATTCAAATTCCATGAAGGAAAAGAGAGATGTGTTTGATTGTATTAAAATTAAGATATTCCTTTGGGGCGCCTGGGTGGCTCAGTTGGTTAAGCAACTGCCTTCGGCTCAGGTCATGATCCCGGAGACCCAAGGTCGAGTCCCACATTGGGCTCCCTGCTAGGCAGGAAGCCTGCTTCTCCCTCTCTCTGTCCCCCTGCTTGTGTTCCCTCTCTGGCTGTGTTTCTCTCTGTCAAATAAATAAAATCTTTAAAAAAAAATTAAGATATTCTGTTGGTCAAAAACACTATATATTTAAAGACAAGTCAAAAATTAAATGAAGATATTTACAACACATTTAACTGCGGAAGTCCTGATAGACATAATAAATAACCCCTATGACTCAATATAGAAAACCACAAATAACCCAACACAAAGAAATGGACTAACTCCATGAATATAATTTCGCATAAAACAAAGCTTAAAAATTATAGCAATGTATGCTAAACATCATTTGTGATCAAGGAACTGAAAACTAAGGGCACACAAAATACAGCTTTATACCTTCCAGAGCACAAAAATGAAAAGAAAAGCCTGCGTATTCCAAGTGTTTTCCAAGATATGAAGTAATGGGAACTCTTACATACTACTGTTGGGATTCAAAAACCACTTGGGAAAATAATTGGGCATTATCTGGAAAATTCAAAAATGCACATCCCTAGGAACCCCACTTTCATGCATATACCATAGAAAACTTCTTGCACATGAGTGTCAGAAGACATGGACTGCATTCTTTTATTTTACCACTCTTTGCAAAATCCAGAGACAAGAAGCAGCCCCAATGTACATCAGCAGGAGAATGAATAAACTATGGCATATTCTGTTTTTTTTTAAAGATTTTATTTAATTATTTGACAGTGAGAGACAGCACAAGTACACAGAGCGGCAAGCAGAAGGAGAGGGAGAAGCAGGCTCTCCACTGAACAGGGAACCTGATGTGGGGCTTGATCCCAGGACCCTGGGATCATGACCTGAGTCAAAGGCAGACACAACTAACTGAGCCACCCAGGTGCCCCAATTATGGCATATTCTATAGTAATAAAAAAGAAAGCAACTCTGATAGCACTCATAATCATGGTTGATTTCAGATTCATAATGTTGAGTGAAAAGACCAAGTCATAGGGAAGTGCGTATAGTCTGTGACTGTTTATAAGTTCAAAAGTAAATAATATCTTATTAATGATATGTTCTGTGCATGGAAGTGGTTATCCACAAGACACCATTTTTCCCAATTAGCACTGAGAGCTATGTTTTCAAGAATCCTTCTCCTCTAAAATTCTGCATTTGAGTTGGCCATTGGGAAAGCAGAAATGAAACAGAGGCTAATATACTAGGAAGTCTGTGGGAGTGAGATATAGTGGTAGACAGAGAAGCTTTGAGGGCCCTACCTTGTCCTGATCTTCTGTCCCATTGCCAGTTGTCTTTCTGATGAATGGCCATACTTCAATGGCAGGTTCCAGCTCATCCCTGAGGGCTTGGCTATGGTCTCACAGGGGAAGCTCTTTCCTCTAAGGGAACAGCTTTGGCAGAGATGACGGTTCCCATAGAACTCTCTGTTAAATCTTTCAGGATATGAACTTGGCAACCACATGTGCTCCATATCTCAAACGTCCCCACATTCTCTGACATTCTTACTAGTGATTCGGGTGGATGTCAGATGTGATTGTCACCATAAACCATGTATTGCCATTGTATTAGTCTGCTAGAGCAGCCATAACAAAATAAGGCAGACTGGGTGGCTTACACAACAGACATTTATTTTCTACACTTTAGTCCAGAACACTCGTGATACGGGTCATGGTCCTATGTTCCTGAATGTCTACACGTATAATCACACTATACTAAGAAGCAACGAAATTAGAAACACACAAATAAGAACAGTAGATACTCTGAGAAGAAATATTTCATTTAGCACCTCTTTAGCCAAACTCCATTTCCTGGGTGCTCTTTGCTCAAAAACACTGTTCAGTTAATATTTTCCTCTGTGACCTTGGAAGCATCTTAAACAGTTGCCAACTCATCATTTTTCTTCCCTCTCCCTCTCTTCAAAACTGTCCCTTCATTGCCCTTTCTTACCTCTATCATTTCACAAATCTTTTCACTGATCATATAGAAGAGAAATTGTGAAGTCGTGACCCCTGGCCACATCTTGGCTACAGATATGTATTGCTTTGTGTGCAATTTTAAAAATGGTTAAATGTGTAATGAATTAGCTACCAACGTTTTAAAATGGGGAAATTTTACACTGCAATATAGACTTCTGACTTTCCTTACAGCTGAAAGATCTGGAAATATTGACCATACATACTAGAATCCTCCATGCTCTATCACCTTCCATTTGACCAGCTGCCTTCACTCGTATTTTACTGATCCCTTCACTGTTGGCATTTGAACCAGTCACCGCAATTCCTGGTTACAGAAAAAAAAAAGGCATATATAATATTTTCCTCATTTCCAGTTGTCCTTGACTCCAAGACATTGTATTCATTCTCTCCTGATCCCCATTATCATAAGAAAAATGAAGTTGATTTTAGTGATTAAAAGACTGAACCATTTACACCCGGTAGTAGTCCGCTTTCCCAGGAATATTTTCATTTTTAGCAAGGTTACCTGGAGAAAGGAGGAAACTCTGCCACGCATCTCACTGCTCCTTTGCCTTCCTTTTCATAACATTCAACTCACATGTTGTTATTTGCTCAAGGTTATTTTCCACAGTAGGTAAGTTCTTATGTATAAACCATGTCTGTTTTTTTTTTTTTACTGCAGTTTTCCCAGTACTATCTCAATCTGTACCATTGATTAAGCCCTGAATAAATATTTCTGGGGGTTTTGTTTGTTTGTTTGTTTGTTGAAGATTTTATTTAGTTGTGTGTGTGTGTGTATGAGAAAGAGAGAGAGGGAGACAGAGAGAGAGAGAGAGAGAGAGAGAGAGAGAGAGAGAGAGAGAGAGAGGAGAGAGAGAGAGAGAAGGCACAAGCAGGGGGAAAGGCAGAGGGAGAATCAGACTCCATGCTGAGCAGGGAGCCCAATGTGGGGCTCCATCCCAGGACCCTGGGGTCACAACCTGAGCTGAAGGCACACACTTAACCAACTGAGCCACCCAGGCGCCTCTTGGATAAATATTTTGGAATGAATAATGGGACAAGTGAGTATTTTATCCCTGCTTTTCTTAGTGATCTTGGTTCAAAGGAAGCATGATCAGCTCTTTGCTGTCTAGATAAGCTTTTCTGATGGCAGCTAACTGAGAGGACCAATCCTGTGGAGTTGGTCTTGTACCCTTATCTAATTTGCCGGTAATAGCCATTGTCCAGGTTCAAATAAAGTAATTTTCCAGCCGACCAGAGAAATTGTACCACTAAGTAACCACTCGTTGGTTCACAACCTTAGAAATTGGCACGTACTATGGAGGATAAAGAGAGACAGAAAAAAGAAGGCACTCTGGAGTGGTAGGTGACATGTTTAATATACAAGGGAACTTACAGATGTCTTCTGGGGCCACAAGACAAGTAGATCTTCACATCTGCCCACCAGAATCTTAAAAGTTTATATCTCTATATAATAATATCTTAATAATATGTATCTAAGCTGGGTTCAATCCAGAGTGTCTCAACATCACATTACTGTCTCAAGCCTGCATCTTTAAAATGGCTTCTGGTGTGGAATGGTTTGTTAAGATGTACATTGCAAGGACAGAGAAGAGGGTAATGAACCACCAGCTCTCCTGGTCCCCCATTAGGTTAACAGAGAGTCACATTATCTCTATGGCCTCCTTCAACACCATTGTGCAGGAGGAGTGTATTTAGATAAAATGGTAAAAGGCTTTCTAATGCCTTATGGTCAACCTAACCTCCTTGAAAAAGTGTATGTGTGTATGTGTGTGTGTGTGTGTGTGTGTGTGTGTGTGTGAGAGAGAGAGAGAGAGAGAGAGAGACAGAGAGAGAGACAGAGAGAGAGACAGAGACAGAGAGAGAGAATAAAAGAAAGGCAGAGAGACAGTGATTGCTTCTGTCCTCTGTGCTATTAGATGTCTAAACACAACACAGAGGAAAGACAAGCTCTGCCCTACTAGAGACTAGGGAGCAAAGCAAAGGCAATTTTCGAGAACCAGAGAGAAGATAAAGATCAGGGCTTGAAAATATTAGAAGATCTGAATTCAATAGTTTGACTAAGTGCTCTTTAAACTTGCACAATCTATTGATTTAGTGCCTCAACAAATTAAATGAAAATTGCATTTCTCATTTCAAAGAGTCTTCTTCTATTTATCCAAACAAACCTGACTTTACTATAAATACATTTTGTCCATTACAGGTTGGTGTAATGTAATTTACAGATTGGTCTCAGAGAGCAGGATTGGAATGGTGAGCTATTTTAAGACATTCGAAGATTTCATTTGAGACCAAAGATTCTTTCTATATTCATCATTAGATGAGCAAATTGGAGTGCCCACTGAATTGGTTTCTCCCTCCGCCAGCTTTATTGAAGTAGAATTGACAAATAAAATTGTGTAAGATATTAAAATGTGAGACCTTGATGATTTGATGTAAATATATATTCTGAAACAATCCCTCCCATTGAGTCAATTAACATAGCCATTGCTTTACTTTTTTTGGAGGATGGTGAATACATTTAAGTTCTACTCCCTTAGCAATTACACTCACCCTATGTAATATTAACAACTGTAGTGACAATGTTACACATTAGATCCTCACACCTTTTTCATCTCATAACTGAAAGTTTGTATTATTTTACCAAGGTCTTCCTATTTCGCTGACCCTGGCAATCATTTTGTTGTTGTTGTTCTGTTTCACTGTGTTCAGCTTTTTTTTTTTTAAGATTCCACCTATAAGTGATATGATTCAGTATTTGTGTTTCTCTGTCTTATTTCACTTAGCATAATGCCCTCAAGTTCATCCATGTTGTTACAAATTAAAGGTTTTCTTTTCTTTTTAAAGGCTGAATAACCTTTGTGTGTGTGTGTGTGTGTGTGTGTGTGTGTGTGTGTGTGTTACATTTTCTTGATGCATTTTTCTATCGGCAGACACAGGTTGTTTCCATACCTTGGGTATTACGAATAAGACTGCAACGAACATTAGGAATAAGACATCTCTTTGAGATAATGGTTTCATTTCCTTTGGCTATATACCCAGAAGTGGGTTTGCAGAATCATATAGTTCTTTTTTTCATTTCTTGGGGAACCTCCACATAATTTCCTACAGTGGCTGTACCAGTAAACATTTTCACCAACAGCGTACAAGGCAACTTATGTAACAGGAGAAAATATTTGCAAGTCACATATCCAATAAGGGGGTAACACCCAAAATCCATAAGAAACTCACACAACTCAATAGTAAAAAAATAAACAACCCAATGTAAAGAGGGCAAAGGAGCTGAAGAGAAATTTTTCCAGTGAAATCCATATTTTTCAAGGGTATATTCTTCAGAATATTTTAAAATCCCAGCTGGGTATTTCTATTTGCCACCAATTATATGTGAAAACATACAAAAGGGCAGCTTTTAGGGGTATTTTTTATTATCTGAAAATGATCCGATGCCATTAATAAATTCTCGTCCTATTTTTAATCTGAAAAAAAGGAAAAAAGAGAAAAAATTTTAAAACTGATTACTAGAGTAAGCAGAAGTAACTTGCAGAAAACATCTGCTTTCTGCTTTCAATAAAATTTAAATAAACTAGGAATCCACAAGAGAAACTGTGATTTTATTTATTTGAGAGAGAGAGTGTGAGAGAGAGCATGAGAGGGAAGAAGGTCAGAAGGAGAAGCAGACTCCCTGCAGAGCTAGGAACCGATGTGGGACTCCATCCCGGGACTCCAGGATCATCACCTGAACCGAAGGCAGTGGCTTAACCAACTGAGCCACCCAGGCACCCCATACAAAAATATTCTTAAGCAAAAAGACACCCAAATTATATCCACTAAAATAAGGAGATATTATGGGAAAGGAAATAGAATACACCAAATTTTTCATAAAGTCTACCCTTTCCACATTGTTTAAGTTGTAAACCATTCTCCACTTGACACCTCTACCTTCATTGTTCTGCTATTTAACATACCATAAAAAATAATCTAACATAACACAAAAACTACTATGTTTAGTGTTGCCTGTTCTCTTAACTAGAAGGAATGCTTAATGAGGGCAAGATTTTTTTTTCTTCACTGATTTATCACAAGTATCTAGAGGAGGACTGGTACATAGTAAGAGACTCAGTGA
Organism: Spilogale gracilis; assembly: GCA_004023965.1. NCBI lineage: Eukaryota > Metazoa > Chordata > Mammalia > Carnivora > Mephitidae > Spilogale > Spilogale gracilis. The sequence continues at coordinate 136,918 of PITA01002514.1, forward strand.
ATATTTTATTGATACATGAAGGGATGAAAGAGTCTAAGTAGTAACAAGCATATAATTTCTTATGGATAGAAATGAGGCAATACAGGGCACCTGGGATGGGCTCTGCACTCAGCATGGAGTCCGCCAGAAGATTCTCTGTCCCTCTCTCAGCCCCACACCCTGCTCACACCATCTCTCCCTTTCTCTCTCTCTGAAATAAATAAATACACCTTTTAAAATAAATGAGGCAATACATATGTATATAAAAATATGATGTTTTGGGGGGCACCTGGGTGGCTCAGTGTGCTCAGGTCATGATCTTGGTGTCCTGAGATCGAGCCCCATGTTGGGTTCTGTGCTCAGTGGGGAACCTGCTTGAGGAATCTCTCTGTTCCTCCCTCCTCTCTCTTTCTTGGTCTCTCAAATAAATAAATCTTTGAAAAAAATATGATATTTTCTTCATTTGGATCTCAACTAAAAAAGCTTGAGTTTACCTTATTTCTTAATTCATAACTCATTATCATTATTGTTTAGAGAAGGCCCTATTATTTATTTTTCCTTTTTTAAACTTCATACTCTGTTTCCATTCCTCTCTACCTCATAGGCAACTATTTTAACATGTTCAATTTCTACTTGCATATTTGAATGAGTGTTTTGCAAAGCATGTATTCTTTCTGCAAGTTTTTATAATTTGTGTGAAATATACTATATTCTCTCATTCTGTTTTTTTAACTTCAACCAAGTATCGTGTTTTTTTTAAAGATTTTATTTATTTATTTATTTGAGAGAGAGAGAGAGAGAGCGCTAGCAAGAGAAAGCAGGAGCTGGGAGGAGAGGGTTCAGAAGCAGGCTCCCCGCCAAGGTGGAAGCCCAACACGGGGCTGGATTCCAGGATCCCAGGATCATGACCTGAGCCAAAGGCAGGTACCTAACCATCTGAGCCACCCAGGTGCCCTAATTATTGTCGTTTTAAGATCCATCCATGTTGGTACAGTTACACTTTTTTTTTTTTAAGATTTTATTTATTTGACAGAGAAACAGCGAGGGAGGGAACACAAGCAGGAGGAGTGAGAGAGGGAGAAGCGGGCTTCCTGCCAAGCAGGGAGCCTGATGTGGGGCTCGATCCCGGGTCTCTGGGATCATGACCTGAGCCGAAGGCAGTCGCTTAACCAACTGAGCCATCGAGGCGCCCCGGTACAGTTACACTTCTAACTGCTACATAACTGGCCACATTTAGCCAGTGATGGTAATTAGATTGCCCTGTATTCCCTTCCACTCCAACATGCTTCAATAAACATCTTTGAATATATCCCCTTATGCAGCAATAGTATAATTATTTTGGAATATATACCTAGGAAAGGAAATGGCATACATGTGATTTACTTATATACTTCTAGTAGAGCTGCAGTTACACCTCTACCAGTGGTACGTGATGGTGCATGTTTTAGCTAAAGTTCCCAGAAAGAATGAAATCAGGATTTATGAGCAGGTAGTTTATCTGGAAGGTGATCTCAGAAGGCAGGAGGAAGCTTACCGGGGAGACTGAGACCAAGAAGGCACTGGAAGAGACCAGCATAGAAAAGCAGAAATAGGTGCATGAGGTGAGACATAAGTCTTCATAGATACAGCAGGACTAAAATCAGAGGAAAGATAGAAAGCTGGGGTCAAGACACCGAAGTGTCTGGCATGGGTCCCACAGCCCTATTTCCTTACCAACACATGGATTCATCCAGTCTCCTGGTTTTTACTAGTCTCTTAGATTTAAAGTGAAATTTGTAGCTATGTCATTACTGATGAGTGTAAGCAACACTTCATATGCTTGCTAGTGTTTGAGATTTCCATTTCTGTTCACTGCTTATTGGTATCCATTGACCATTTTTCTCCTGATCATTAGTGATGTCAAGCGCCTTGTCAAATACATGGTGGCTGTTTATATGTCTTCTTTGGAGAAATGTTACTCAGGTTCTTTGCCCATTTTGTAATTGGGTTATTTTCTTTTCTTTATTTTTCTTTTTTTTCCTTTTCTTTTCTTTCTTCTTTCCTTTTTGTTGTTGTTGTTGTTGTTGTTTTGGCTATTGAATTGAGTTATATATATATTGAATATTAACCCTTTATCAGGCATATGGCTTGCAAATATTATCTTCCATTCTATAGGCTGTCTCCTCATTTTTTAAAAAAGATTTTATTTATGTATTTATCAGAGACAGAGAGAGAGGGAGCACACAACCAGGGGGAACATCAAGCAAAGGAGAAGCAGTCTCCCGACTGAGCAAGGAGCCTGATGAGGGACTCGATCCCAGGATCCTGGGATCATGACCTAGGTTGAAGGCAGATGCTTAACTGACTGAGCCACATAGGTGTCCCTAGGTGGTCTGTTCAATCTGTTGTTTGTTCCTTTTGCTGTGCAGAAGATTTTAAGTCTGAGGTGGTTTTACTTGCCTATTTTTGCTTTTGTTGCCTGTGTTTCTGAGGTCAAATCCAAAAAAATTTTTTGCCCAGGCTAATATTAAGAAACTTTCCCCCTATTTTTTTCCTAGTAGTTTTAAAGTTTCAGGTCTTACAGTTAAGACTTTAATCCACTTTGGTTTTATGTTTATATATGGTATGAGATAAAAGTATGATTTTATTCTTCTGAATGTGGATATCCAATTTTCCCAACACAGTTTATAGAAGAAACAATTTTTCTCCACATGCACTCTTCTATATGTGTTGTGTGATGGATATAGTTATCATAATCTAGATGGTATAATACTGGTTTAAGGATAGACACATGAATAAATAGGATAGCATGGAGAATTTGGGACTAAATCAGCACAAATATGGATAATTTTTTTAAAAAGGAACAAAGACAATTAAATAAGATAATGGATGGTCTTTTCAACAAATGATGCAGCAATTGGGAGACCAATAGACAAAAACAAAACAAACAAACCAAAAACTAAAATCTCAACCTAAACTTCACACCTGATACAAAAATTAACTCAAAGCTGAACATGTGGATTTACTTTTTTTTTAAGTTTAAGTTCAAAGTGTAGAATGTATTGATTTGATGCATTTACATGTTGCAAAATGATTACCACCGTAGTGGTAGCTAAGTCCCCATCACATCACATAATAACCATTTAATTTCTGTGACAAGAACATTTAAGATCTACTCTCTTAGCATTTTTCCATTATGTAATACAGTATTACTAACTATAATCATATGTTGTATGTTAGATCTCCAGAGCTTATTTATCTTATAACCCGAAGTTTGTAATCTTTGACCAACATCTTTCCATCCCCAACCCTGATGCCCCAGTGCCTGGTAACCACCATTTTACTCAGTTTCTGTGAGTTCTGCTTTTTTAGGTACCACATAAGTGATAGCATATAGAATTTGTCTTTCTCTTTCTGGCTTATTTTACTTAGCATAATGTCCTCAAGATCTATCCATGTTGTCACAAATGGCAGGAATTCCTTCATTTTAATGGTCAAATGATATTCCATTGTGTATGTACCATATTTTCATTCTCCATTCATCTGTTGATGGAAACTTAGGTTGTTTCCATGTCTTGGCTATTGCGAATAATATTGTAGTGGACATAGGAATGTAGATAACTCTTCAAGATAATGATTTTGTTTCCTTTGGCTATATACCTGGAAATGGGGTCATTGGATCTCATTTGTCTTTTTCCCTCCAGTTTTATTGAGATGCAATTGGCATATAAGATTGTTTTAGTTTAAAGTGTATAATTACCTGATATTTATATATTTAGTGATATACCACAATAAGTTTAGTTTAATATCCATCACCTCACATAGTTATAATTTTTTCTTGAGAAATGTAAAGATTTACTCTCTTAGCATCTTGGGAATATACATTACAGTATCATTAACTACAGTCTCCATGCTGCACATTGCTTCCCCAGGACATTTATTTTATATCTAGAAGTTCATTCTTTTTGTTCACCTCACCCTTTTCCCCCACTCCACCTCATCCTCCAGCAGCCACAATATCTTCTCTGTTTCTGTGAGCATGGTTATTTTAGGTTCCATGTACAAGTAAGAGTGCACACTATTTGTCTTTCTCTTTCTGGTTTATTTCACTTAACATGATGCCTTTCAGGGCCTTCCATGTTGTCCCAGATAGCAGGAATTTCTTCTTTTTTTATGGCTGAATAATATTTCACTGTATAATATATACACCACAAGTTGTCTGTCCATTGCTCTATTGATGGACACTTAGGTCATTTCCCAGTGTTGGCTAGTCTAAAAGATGCTTCAGTAAACGTGAGGGTGTATATATCTCTTTGAGACAATGATTTCCCCTCCCTCTGGATATATACTCAGAAGTGGAATTGATGGATCACATGGTAAGCTTTATCTTTAATTTTCTGAGGAAACTCCAGACTGTTTTCCATAGTGGCTGTACCAATTTGCACTCCCAGTAACAGTGCACAAGTATTCCCTTTTTTCCACATCTTTGCCAACACATTTTTTCTTGTTTTTAAGATTTTATTTATTTATTTTTGAGAGAGAGAAATCATGAGTGGGGGAGGGGCAGAGGGAGAAGCAAACTCTCCCCTGAGCAGGGAGCCTGAGGCAGGACTCCATCCCAGGACCCTGGGATCATGACCTGAGCCAAAGGAAGATCCTTAACCAACTGAGTCACCCAGGTGCCCTTTTTTTAAAAAGATTTTCATTTATTTATTTGAGAGAGAGAGAGCACCTGAGCTGAAGGGAGATGCCCAAATGACTGATCCACCCAGGTTCCCCAGTGCTGGAAATTTTTATCTCATCCTCTGGAGGTTGTATCCACTGGGCTCTTCAAATGGTCTGGAAACTCAATACTATAAACTGAGACACCAACATCATAGGATTCACCTTTTTTTCTCCATCTCTCAGGGATCACTTTGTTTCATTGTCAGATACTCAGCATCTTGAAAAATCTTTGTTTTATATATTTTGCTTTACTATTGCTGTTTCAGAAGGGAAGAGAAATCTGGTCCTACTACTTATTTCTTTTGGATGCAAATGCCCTGAGCAGTTTAGAAGTGATCAGCAATGGGAGATCTTGGGCATCTCAGAATGTCAGAACTCATTCAATATTTTCCCCCTAAAAGATAGAATTTGATCCCAGAGTCTACAGTTTATGTATTCGCTGAACACTCTCTTGACTATTGAGTAAATAGACCTCATGTTGTCTGTATTGCTAATCTACCATAGATATGGAATTTACAGACATGCCTTAATGTGACTTCAATAAAGGCCAGGTTTTAAACTTCAGGGGTTTTCAAAGCAAGAAACATTCCACAAAATGTTTGCTGCTCTTTACCATCTGTCTTTTCATACAATATCATCCATTCACAGGGTGGGAGAATTTCCAGATTTTCTGCTGACATCTGGTCACGTAAGTTAGGTCTACAAATGGAAATCAAAATGCAGGTTGGGCCTATTATCTAAATTATTTTGCCTTCATTCTCTCTGTACCCCCAGACCTAAATAAAATCCAGAAAGAGTTGTGTGGAATCTTCATCAATCCAAGCAGAGTTATTTGAGAGGCTTTCATCAAGATAGTTTTAAAAATTACCATGCGATTCCTACCAGAAGCTTTCCTCCTTGATATGTAGTACAGTTCTAGGTGGTCTGAGTATGTAAAAAAATAGCTCCTGAACAAGAGCAAACTATATAAGGTGAAATATCATTTGTTCAGTGATGAAGGATCTCCTGGGAGTGCTAAGAATTGGGCACAGTGTAGTCAGTGAAATAGAATTTTATAATGCTTGATGATTATAATAACACCAATCTGATGTAAATTGATTGAGAAAAATAAATAGACAACATTGTAAACAGGGGCAATGGCACTAATAAATGTAATTAAAAAGCTGGAAAATGGGGGACCTGGGTGGCTCATCAGTTAAGCATCTGCCTTTGGTTCAGGTCATGATCCCAGGGTCCTGAGATTGAGCCCCACATTGGGCTCCCTCTGCCTGTCACTCTGCCTGCCTGTGTGCTCTGTCTCTCCCCTCCCCCAGTTAAATAAGTAAATAAATAAATAAATAAATAAATAAATAAAATTTTTAAAGGAGAGAGAGATACTGCCTTGCATTAGGGTGGTCACAGTGGAGATAGAGAAAAGGTACTTAATGTAATAGGTTTGAGAGGTAGAATCCATGAGACTTAGAGTGGGTTAGCAATGAGGTAAGTATGCAGAGGTGTTGAGGATGCGTTTTGATAACAGGAGATCCTGGAAGAGGACTGTATCTCATGGGGTAGGAGTGTGTATGTGTGTGTGTGTGATGTGTTCAGGATTGGTCTGAGGTTAAATCAGCTAATCAGCTAAGATGTAGAACAAGGAGTCATAAATACACTGCTTTGGATCATGTATGTCAAGTCTCTGATGATATATATATCAATGAGGCTATCTATACAACACTCAACTGTCAAGACTTTTCTCCTTCTTTGTTCATTACATGTTACATATTATTTTGTTTTTACTACCTTCAGTATATGTGCTAATTGAAGCCATGGGAAAGATTATAGAATGAGAAGCCAGTGGGGTCTATGAGAAAACTTGGTTAATTCCTTTTGTTGTTGTTGTTATTGTTAGAGAGAGAAAGAAAGAGCAGGACAGTATGGGGGGGCAGAGGGATAAAGAGAGAGAAAACCCTAAGCAGGATCCACGCCCATTGCAGAGCCTAATGTGGGGCTTGATCTCATGACCCTGAGATCATGACCTGAGCTGAAATCAAGAATCAGTTGCTCAACCAACTGAGGACTCAGGCACCCATAAACTTTGATTAATTCTAACATGGTATGGCTAGGTAAAGAAGGGTGAGCTTGCAAAGGAACAGAGAAGGAATGGGCAGAGAGGCAGAGACATAAATCATAGTTAAGTGGTAAGGAAAAAGAATGTTTCAAAAAGGGTTGTGCAGTTTAACATGAACATGGTTGATGAGAGGGCAAAGAATATGTGAACAGTAGGGCACCTGGGCAACTCAATGGGTTAAGCCTCTGCCTTTCGCTCAGGTCATGATCTTAGGGTCCTGGGATCGAGGCCCAGGTTGGGCTCTCTGCTCAGCAGGGAGCCTGCTTCCTCCTCTCTCTCTGCCTGCCTCTCTGCCTGCTTGTGATCTTTGTCTCTCTGTCAAATAAATAAATAAAATCTTTTTTCAAAAAGAGAATATGTGAACTGGAAAGTATGTTTTATTTACTGACATGGATGACATTAGCCAGATCTATTTTTGGATGGATGGGGCAAAAAGTGAAATTGAAGTGGGTGAGTGGGAGATAAAGAGACGAAGACAGTGAAGATTAATAATGTAGAAATTAGCTTTGGACAGAATAAAGTTCTGCTCTTTGTCCTAATTAGGGAGAAAGATGATAGGCTGCTTGAAGATTTAACTAAATGTGTGGATTTTGTATTGAGAAAATGAGAGCACTTCCTTCTGAAGGTTTCTTTCTATTCTCTCTTCTGTCATCTTTGACCCCTCCTCTCACTTTCTGCACAGAAGTTTTAGTGACCTAGATAAAGAACATGTAAGGATATTGAGTAGTGTTGAAGTCCTACACAAAGTTAGTAAATGTAAACTTACACTCAAAATAACTGGCTATTATTGAAATAACAGGCCATGGACTCTATGCTGGCTAAGGAAAAAAGTGATGAAAGGAAGGATTGGAGTGAGTGGGAGAAAAGCAGAGGAATCAGTAGACTGGAAGCCTCCATGACCCGAGGTAGGACCACAGGGGGAAAAAGCTGAACAACAAAGCTGGAAGGATAGGAGGTTGAAGTCAGGGGAAGAAAACCTGAATGATTGCTTTTGATTAGAACAGGTGTGAATGATGGTGAGGTCCATGTCAAAACTGTGGAAGCAATTTATATGGAGTGAAGGAAAAAGGTATTAGGATTAGTAGGAAAAGTGAGAGGTATTGGTATTAAATGCATGATCTATGGGGTATGAGAGTCACCTGGATGAAGGCAGAGGTTCTGAAAGGAAAAAAATTAAAAAGCTATGAGTTGGTTGGCAAAACGTTTGATAAAGGAAGAGGAATGAGTGGCAGAGAGGCGGTAGGTAACCAACTAGGAGAAAGAGAGGATGGTATAATGTAATGGCAGAATTAACAACAAAACAGGAATTTGTTGTTGCTGTTTTGTTTGTTTCATTTCAAAGAAAGTGGAAAAAGCAATGATCAGAAGTGGCAATGAGCATCAAAGGGGACACAGCCCTGTCAATTTCATTGCAAGGTGTGGGAAAGAAACACTTTAGAGTACCATGGGAGAAGCGGTCTCTGGGAAGAGGTGGATTCAGTTGTTGGTGTCAAGGGCAGGTGGTGCCAAGGTGGGCTACTGCGGCATGAAGATTATTTTGGACTCAAAAGCAATTGAGGGGCACCTCGTTGGCTCAATTGATTAAGTGTCTGACCCTTGATCTCAGTGTTGTGAGTTCAAGCCCTGCATTCGGCTCCACATCCAGCATGGAGTCTACATTAAAAAACAAAAAACAAAAAAAACCCCACAAAAAACAAAACAAACAGAACAACAAAAAGCAATTGAAACCCAGCAGATTCAGGAAAAACTTCTTACCTCCCCTCTCAACTACCTATAAAGGATCTAGAAGAGGACCTGTTCCAGGAAAAGAGCAATCACCAGAGATAACTGTAAAACTAGGTATGGTAGATAGGAAGGAAGCTAGCAAAACCCATTTCATCAAAGTCTTCTATGTCCCATTGTTTTTGAGCCCAGCAAATATTTGCTAAACATTTATTCATCTTCCTGTGAATTCCACTCCTTCCCTTTAAAGTCCCAGACCCCTACCCTTTTCTCCTGATTTGCAGTGACATAGATACCTAATTTTGCTTGTCTTTGGAATTTCCGTGTCTGAGTGGATTTCCCATATGTATGAAATTAAATTTGATTTTCTCCTGTTAATCTGTCTCATGTCAATTTGATTCTTACTACAGCCAGAAAGTCCTTGAGGGAATAGGAAATTCTTGCTCCCTGATACAGTTAAGACAATGAATGTAATGCTCACATGTATTCTAAGTATAGGATCATTTGGTAAATATGAGTCAAGGGCCATCTACAGAGTACTCAGTGAAGGGATTTGGGAATGGGGGGAGTTACTTCAGTTATGGGCAAGGAAATGCACAACATCCCGGAAGCTAGAGAATGAGGTCTTAGCTTTATGGTTGATGAGTCATGAAGATGGGGAGGAGATGGGCTGCCTGGTCTGGGTCATTTTATTACCAGAAACTTTTTTCATGTAATGGCCACGGGAGAGAAATACTGCAAGTTTTAATCCCAAATATTTTTTTCGCTTTCTTTATTGTTAATCTGGAAGGATGCAAAGATAAGCTTAAAAGTACATCAGTAGAGGGGTACCTGGGTGGCTCAGTCAGTTAAGTGCCTGCCTTTGGCTCAGGTCATGTTGCCAGGGTCCTGGGATCGAACCCTGCATCAGGCTCCCCTCTCAGAGAGGGGCCTGCTTCTCCCTCTTCCTGCCACTCGCCCTGCTTATGCTTTCTCTCTTTCTTTCTCTGTCAAATAAATGGATAAAATCTTGAGGGAAAAAAGTACATCAGTAAAGAGCTCATCAGTAAGATTTAGTCTCCGCGTCCCTGGCTCTTTCCAGATTTGATTCTTATTCTAGAACTCAGGCACAATCACGGATTCCTGAGATAGATAAAGCCATTTTTTTTCTCAGTGCTTAGGAATTTCTGTTCAGATTAGTTGTCCTTTTCTCAGATCAGACCCGAGTCCAAATAACGAAATGCTCCCTTTACTTCCTTTCTCGTATTCTAATCCCTCTTGCTTTTTTTCCCCTTCCAGGAATTTTAGAGATTGGAGGCCTGTCTCTGAAACAGAGTTGCTGTGGCTGATTTCTACTCCAAACCTAAGTACCTTCCTCTTGCTTGAATCCATCTAGGTTTGTCTGTCCTGTTCATTGGTTTGTGGTTTTTTATGCTTTTCATATCTCATCCACCTCTGATCTGATTAGGCTTGCTGCTATGAACATGAATTGATCAAAGATTAAATAAAGGAATAGGAGCGGGGAGAGGAAGTTAATGCTTCCTAACTTTTTTTTTTAAGTAATAAGATTTATATGAAGCTGCTAATGATCCAAAGCCAGCCGGCACTGGGAGCGCACTATCTCAGGACATCAGTAACCTACCTATCTGGAGTGTAGCCGTGTGCTATACCAGTTGGGAAGCTCTGGTTAGGGGAATATTCTGATATTCTAGTTCAAGTTGACATCTAGAACACCTTATTGGTCAAAAACACTTGAAATGAACATTTTAATTTTATTTGGTAAATTTGTTAAATATGACATAATATAATATGCTTTTTTTTTTTGCTATTGCTACTCTGTTCCATTCATGCAACTGCCAAGGTATTATTCTATATCCACTGCTTTGAGGGCACCATTGTTATGACAGAAATTCAAAGAGAAGAAAATTAATTCTCAGTTTTTTTAGTTTCAGAACAGGTTTCAAAATAGGCTTTGAAGTTCAGAGGAGAGGTAACAACTTAGAAGAACAGGTTTGTGAATCTCCACATTTCTGCCTTTTAATTTTTAAACGACAAAATGTCTGATGAAATCAGGCTAGTAGAAGGCATCTTTTTTCTAAAAGGGGAGGCAACCGTAAATGTAATGAATTTACCCTGAAATAGATGAGAAAACCCTGAATTATTTGAGTTTATCTTGAATTCACAAGATTAAGTACACCACCAGGGGACAAAAGACTCAAGTTGGAAACAAATACAATTAGAGAAACATAAAGATTCTTTTGCACATCTTAAATTGCATATTAAGAGATTTTAAATTGCTACATGTCCAGATCCTCCAACAAGTATAATTCAAAAATGTAACTCCTTGGTTAATACCGATAAGCCCACGATAGTACTCCTTCCTTTAACTGAAAAAAAGTCATTGCACTAATAATATCCCAGGTAAACTAATTCAGCTCACCAATATTTTTTTTCATTTATAAGAGACTTATTTTCCTCCATTTATTTTCTCATCAGGTAATAATTATCTGCACAGTTCCACTATGTGCCATCTGTATGTCTTTGAACAGCTTACTGAGTTTCCCTGAGCCTCAGTTTCTTTGCCTATAAAATGGCCATAGTAGGGGTGTCTGGGTGGCTCAGTCAGTTAAGCATCTGCCTAGGACTCAGGTCATGATCTCAGGTCCTGAGGTCAAGCCCCCCATTGAGCTCCCTGCTCAGTGGGGAGTCTGCTTCTCCCCGGCTTCCTCTGTGCCTCCTCACCCCTACTTGGGCTCACTCTGTCTTTCCCTCTCTCAAATAAATAAATATTTTTTAAAAATGGCCATAGTGGAAACAGTTGAATAAACAAACTAAAAGATTTGTGGTTAAGCTCAGGAAAAGAGATCCTTTATATTGCCATTTGGTGGTAGAGAAATATTGGATGATATCCTTAAAAACAGTAAGAAAAACAGAAATATTTGGAGAATTGTAAAAATAATTTACCAGTACTGAGGACATAGAAAGATATAGCCAGTGTTGCATTACTAGCTAACATTTTTCACTTACTAGGTATAAACATCCTGATAATAACTCTGATAAGCTGTAACGTATGTATGTATGTATGCATTTATTTATTTATTTATTTATTTATTTATTTATTTATTCATTCATTTAACAGAGAGAGAGACAGCTAGAGAGGGAACACAAGCAGAGGGAGTGAGAGAGGGAGAAGCAGGCTTCCCGCTGAGCAAGGAGCCCGATGTGGGGCTCGATTCCAGGACCCTGGGATCATGACCTGAGTGGAAAGCAGATGCTTAACGACTGAGCCACCCAGACATCACCAATGATATGCTGTAACTTTATCATTCCTCATTTTAGAGATGAGGAAATGGAGGCTCGAAGGAAATAAGTAATTTGTCCCAGTTTTCACATCTAATAAAATGGTGAGTAATGAGGCTCAGCTCTGACAAGCCATATTACCATCGTTCTTGCATAAAGCTTCCTCAATCATATAATTACTCTTAAATCATCTTCATCAAATGTTTTCTTATTGTCTTCTCTTATGTAAACTGAATCTTGTTTTTTGTCTTACATTTTGTGCACCTATATCTTCTTATCTGTCCTATTCTTGCTTAGACTTGTTGATTCTCTGATTTTTCCCCCCAAAATCCTCACTATAATTTTGGGTTCAAGAAGCATCATGAGATATTCTTTTGTGTCCTCTATTCACTTGTCTCAATAAGTCCTTTTTCTCAACATACAGTACATTTATTTTGAGTTCTAGAAATTGTGCTGCCAATATAAATTGAAGAATTGAAAAATTCATTAAGAGAATTCAAAAGAACGTTTACTTTTGCAGCAAGTTCTTGCAAAAGGAGACTTATGGCTCTGAAATATCCGTACAAATACTCTGATAATCACTTCATATTGCTCACCTGGAGTGGTTTATTTACCTCCCATTGGGAATACCACCCCCTAGTGGTTTTTAGTTTTCATTTTGCTGATTTGTGGTTTTAAAAAATAATGTTAATCCATTCTGGAGTATCAAGTCTCAAGTCAATAATCTGAGTTCCTACTCAAGAAACTGGTGGGTCAAATAAACCAACACAATCAGAAGAAAGGAAATAATAGAAATAAGAACAGAAGTCAATGGCATTAAAATCAGGAAAACAATAGAGAAAATAAAAGAAAGCTAGTTTATAGAAAAAATCAATATTGGTAGAATTGTAGCAAAATTGAAAAAAATAAATAAAAAGAAGACACAAATGACCAGTATCGGGAATAAAATAGGAAATATCACTATCGATCCTGCAGAGATCACAGAAATGATAAGGCAATACTAAAGATAACTTTAAGCTTATGATTTCAACAACTTAGAAGAAATGGACCAATTTCTTAAAAATTGCAAAATATCCAACTCATCAAGATAGACATTAAAGAAATTGAATGTGCATTTAAAAAGTTCCCAGAAGGACTCCTGGGTGGCTCAGTTGGTTAAGCGACTGCCTTCGGCTCAGGTCATGATCCCGGAGACCGGGGATCGAGTCCCACATCGGGCTCCCTGCTTGGTAGGAGGCCTGCTTCTCCCTCTCTCATTCCCCCTGCTTGTGTTCCCTCTCTCGCTGTGTTTCTCTCTGTCAAATAAATAAAATATTAAAAATAAATAAATAAATAAATAATAAAAAATAAAAAGTTCTCAGAAAAAGAAATCTTCAGATCCAGATAATTTCACTAGAGAACTCTACCAAACAGTTCAAGAATTAACACCATGCTAACACAATATCTTGCTGATATTTAGTTGAGGTATTTTGAGTCTAAGTTTCATGAATCTATATGGGTCTGACGTTTTCTTTTTTGCAATGCCATTGTCTGGTTTTAGGATCAGGATAATGCTGGCCTCATAAAATAAGCTCCGAGTTTTTCCACCTGCTTCTATTTTCTGAAAGAGATTGGATACATGACAGTCTTTATTCTTCTTTAAAGAGCCTTCTCTTGTCAGATCACCTGGACCTGACAGAGATCCCTCTTGATTCTCCCTGGTGTTGCCTAAAGGGGCAGGATGTGATTTTTCTGTGCTACTGGGTGCCTCTAGGTCCCTTTGGAGAGAGTAGCGGGGACTGTTGGACAAGGAGTGCTTCCCAGGTCCTGTTCTTTTAGTTGCCTAGTGCCAGTGGGACTACTACCCTAGCAAAACACTGAGCCTAGAATGCTTTCTGTGCCTTGGAAAGTTGGAGACTTTGGGTCAGTTTTCCTCCTGCCCCTGGGTGGGTGGTCAGGAGCTACCAGGTCACTGCATTTTTCTTCAAGTACTGTGTCTCCTTCGTGAACTGCTTTCCCCTTTTCACCCTTCAAGGTTCTCCTATGACAATTTTATTATTTTCCAACTTAAAAAAAAGATTTTATTTATTTATCTGAGAGAGAGCAGGAGTGAGAGAGCAAGCACAAGCAGGCAGAGGGAGGAACATGACCTGAGCGGAAGGCAGACCCTTAAACGACTGAGCCGCCCAGGTGCCCCAGGGCAGTATTTCTTGACTGAACTGTAACAGCTTTTGATTTCTTCTCCTCTTATCCACTACCACTCCCTATGTGCTTCCAACTGCTGCCAAAAAAAAGTAATGCAAATTTTATCTGTGATCCCTCTCTCAACTTAAAATCTTCCAATGTTTCCCCATTGCTCTTAAGATACGGTTATTACTCCTTAACATTTTCGGCAATCCTCTGTGTGGTCTGGCGTTGGCCTGCCTTAAAAGGCTTTCTTGCTTTCTTCTCTCACAGCACAAGCTTTCGCATAATGCCACCTCTCCTTTTCTAGAACATTGTGTTCCAGGCCCCTCTAAGTCATCCAGCAGAACTCAGGTCAAATCCTTTTCTGGTACTCTTTCCTTCTTCTTGGCATCAATCATACTTTGTAGTTGCTTATTCATACAGTTATTACTGTCTGTATCTTCCCACTAAGGTCCAGACTCTAAGCTTTCTAAGTGCACATGTGTTTTTATCCACCTTATAGTCCCCGTGCCTACTGGATAATTGTTTAATGAATGAATGAATGAATGAATGAATGGACACTTTACAAGCACACCAGTGTAATTCATCAGTTAGGAGTGTAGGTCTTTTGGCTACTTTTTCCATATTTTCTTTTCTTCCCAGTGCTACAGGTTGTCTTCACATTCCTCACACACCCAGTGTTCTCAAAACTATTTTTTACATTCTCTCCTCACCCTAAATCTCCAGTTTTTAAGAAAGGAGGTGGTACGCACATTGAAACTTAAGAGTGACAGGTTGGTAAGACTCAATAACTTGCTTCTCCAAACTGGATTTACCTTTTTAAGAATGGGATAAACCTTAGGGTTACAGCAAAGACATTCTATTGTGAGATTGTTTCTATCAGTCAGCGAAGGGCAAAAGGGCTCCGAACTGATGCTGGAAGGTCTGCTGAAGAGACAGTCTTTTCCTTACTCAATTATTACTTACTTAATATAAATTGAAGCTTACTTTGGATTCTTCTAGAAAATTATTTATATCAATTTTTTACGGAGGTTTCACCAAATACCTAATTGTGTTTATGATGTTTCAGAGCTTAGCATGACTTCATTGCTCTCCAGTTCCACATAACATAATACATTTATTTTCATTTCCTAATTGCCTTGAGTAGTAATTACTGTTGACATGGTTATTGTCAAGACCGCATATGAGGTATGTCAATTGCTGTATAGCTATTCAGATAGATAAAGATACACATAATTGATTTATCATACCTATGTTATTGGTTATGACAAATGATTATAACATGCCATTCCTCCTGTTCTCCCAAGGAAGAATAACAGAATAATATGGAATAATATAAAATGTAAAATAATATGGCCCTTGAGAGCCATGGACCCAAAGAAGGACTTAGCACTGAAACTAAGAAATTTGCTCTGGCATTTGTGACTTGTAGGAGCCTATACATTCCGTTTGTTGGGAAATTTAATCTGTGCATGAACCTGGCAGAGACTAGAAATCCACAAGTAGCTGAGAATCTGATTCATATGTCGCTGCATTAAAATGAGAGAAAATGTAGTGTTGTTTGCCTATGGTTTCCTTCAGTCACCACAGGGTAATAAAAGCAACATATTTTTTAATTACCATTTCTTCCTAGAATGTGGAAATATTAGCCTCCAGATACCCATTTAAATGCTTGAAACCAGATGGTGGAAAATATCCAACTGAATCGAAGTAGAGGGGAGAACAGTCTGAGTAAAGTGGTTTGGAGACATCTGATATGTGGATAGGGGGCATATAAAGACTCCAAGAGAAAAGGAAGGGAAGGCTGAACTCAACGACTAAAGCCTCTGAAAATGTCAGACATATTTGAGAAAATTATATCAAGTCAATAAAGGCCAAATTCACATCTTATTTCAGGGAATGGCTGGAAATCATAGGCTGTAATTTCTAGCATCAGATGTGAAATTGCTCCTTTAAGTGAAAGTAATTTTGGTACCTTAAATTTCCATGGTGCCTTTCTTTTCAAAGAAAGTTTTCTCAGAATAAGGCTTGCAAGTACATAGAGTTAGTTGTTAGAAGAAACTTGCAAAGACAAAAAAAATCACAAGCTTTACTGCCTTCTTTCTCCTTTCTTCCAGCTCAACTTCACTATCTTCACCACAACTGCCCCCCCCAAACTCAACCACCATACACTCAAAGAAAAAGACAAAATATATGTCACTATGCATATGAACACTTCTTCAGGAGGAGAGGAACAAATTATTCCAAGAATCAACTCTTTTTTGGGGGATCCCGCTATTTTCATTCATTGACTGAGTCAATAATTTTTTGAACAACCATGCTTTGCCACACATTTCAAGGGAACTACAGTATAAAAACACAAGCCAGATGTACAAGACTCTTGCTCTTATTCATCCTTCTGCTGGTAGGAGAGAAATGAAAGTAAACAAAAATTATAATACAGTGTGAAAAGTGACAACAAGGAAAATACAGACTGCCATAAGTAGAATTTACCACATCTGTTGACCCAACAGGATTACCAATATCACTCTTTGTCATCTTCAGAAATGTGCCTGTTTAGATGATAAGTTAGATGACCACCCTTACTATCGAGTCTAAGATGCAATATACCTAACTGAGTTTTGGGGCTTTAGCAGCAACCTCCCAGAGGAAACCATGGTTAAAATTCAAAACCTAAAGGATGAGAAGGTGATGACAGCTCTCTGATTAGGTGACATATTAAGTAACATGTGAGCATAGGCTACAATGAAGCAGGAGGGAGCAGCAGACAGAGGAAGAGGGAGAAGCAGGCTTCTGGCTGAGCTCTTCATTAACCTTGCAATCTAAAATAACATCCCTCCCCATCATTCTCCATCCCTTGATTTGCTTCATTTTAAAGATTTTATTTATTTAGTTGACAGAGAGAAACACAGTTAGAGAGGGAACACAAACAAGGGGAGTGAGAGAGGGAGAAGCAGGCTCCCTGCTGAGCAGGAAGCCTGATGCGGGGCTCCATCCCAGGACTCCGGGATCATGACCTGAGCCAAAGGCAGATGCTTAACGACTGAGCCACCAGGTGCCCCTTCATTTTTCTTTATAACACTTATCACTCCCAGAGATATTATTTATCATCTTTCTCCCCACCCCCAGCAGAATGTAAGCTACATGAGAGGCCCTTTATTTTATCTTTTCACCGTGTATCACCAATACCTAAAATTATTCCTGATGCACTGTAGTTGTTCAATAAATATCTGATAAATGAAGACATGGAAAGCACTTAAAAAATCCTAACAGATATTAAATACTCAAAAAATGCTATCTATTTCTATTATGAAGTATGGATAGCGTAGATATCGTAAAAGGATAAAATAAAAACTTGAGTATTTTAATATCACAGTATTACTGACAGGAAACCTGGTTTTGATTCTCTGCTTGAAATCTTTCAAAAAAGGAGGAACTTTGCCATGTCCTGGGGCAGATGATACCAATGGTCCATCATTCAAAGATTTTCTCTTAGTATGTACTGAACTCTGCCTGTGTAATTTTTTCTACCTCTTCCAACTTTCTTGAAAAACTCAAAGCAAATAACTTCTAGAGAGTTAATGGCTGCTGTTACATGTTTCTTTACTTTCAATCAGAACAAAAAGACTCACCTCCTTGAACTGTATTTTGTTAATTTATGCTAGCCTTTTAAAGTATGATCTGATTGATAGGCTTCATCAGTCCCTGGGTATCATTATTAATGCAATTTATAATTGTATCAGCATTTTAATAACTGCATTTACTGAAGTAGTTATGCAATTGTACACGAGCATTTGTTTATTTTCAGGCATTTTTCTCTACAAAACATATGCTTTACTGATTAAAGTTGTTAGTTTAGCTGGTTAATACAGAATTCTATTTAGGGATAGTTAGCCACTGGGTGGCTCAGTCAGTTAAGTGTCACACTCTGGATTTGGGCTCAGGTCATGATCTCAGAGTCGTAAGATCAAGTCCTGTGTCGAGCTCTGAGCTGGGCATGGAGCCTGCTTAAGGTTCTTGCCCTTTCCCTTTGCCCCTCCCTCATGCGTGCACATGTCTGCTCTCTCTTAAAACAAGCAAACAAACAACAAACAAACAACAAAAACCAGAATTCTCTTTTTTATACTTGAAATGAGAAAAGTTGATCTCTTAATTAAATGCTTCTCCTTAAGCTTAATATAGTAAATCCTTGGTGTTTGAGAACCCAGATAGTAATGGCTTGTAACAATCTGTCATTCTACTGAGTCATGGTTTTCCTGATGCATGAGCTACATTCTTTGCAAGGTTGGCATGTGGCTGGGTCTCCTAGCTTATAAGTGAACCAAGATAACTCTCAAGGGTATATAGCTTAACATGGTTCTGCTATTCTTTGCTCAAATGTGATTGAATATTTTTATGGGATTGAAATACATTACAGTAATATTGGAAAATATGGGAAATTTAGTACCAGAGATTTAGTAGTTTTTCCTAACCATTTGTAGGTCTACTATCCAGTTCTTAGATGGGTGGTTATAATACTCTACTGCCACCTGGTGACATGATGCTGTCCACTCAGCATAAATTTATGATCCCATACCTTCCATCCTACTATGTGCAGATGCCTTTGCCAGTTTGAATGAGCTCTTGATCAATGTCCACATTCTATACATTTTCAAATTAGAACAAAAAGACAGGGTTTATGGGAATGGTTCCAAGTGAAAAAAAATCAGAAGATACACATACTGCTGGACCAGAGTAAAGAACAAGTGAACAAAGATAAAATGTTTTTAAGCAAATTCAATTGGTTAAGCCATAACTGAATACTTTTTGGAGAGTTAGATTTTCTATTTGAAATTATTATGGGATTTAAGTACTCTATGTACCTGGGTAAATCTAAAGTTTGGCTGAACATAATGCTTTAGAGCAACTTCTACATTTTTTAGAATCCATTTACTTGAGAAAATGTGGATTTTTCCCCATTTTTAATTTTTTTAAAGACTGTATTTATTTATTTGACAGAAAGAGACACAGCGAGAGAGAGAATGGGGGAGTGGGAGAGGGAGAAGCAGGCCTCCCATCAAGCAGGGAGACCATGCGGAGCTCAATCCCAGGATCGTGGGATCCTGACCTGAGCTGAAGGCAGACACTTAATTACTGAACCACACAGGCGCCCTCATTTATAATTTTGAAATAATTATAGACTCATAGGAAGTGCAAAGATAGTAGAGGTCCCAGGACCCCATCATCCACTTCACATAATGGTTTATATCTTGGATAATCATATTATAATATCAAAACCAGAAATGTCATCACCACAAAAATCATGGTACAGAACGAACACAAAGATACCTTGTGCTACTCCTTATAATTGCACACTTACCCCACACTGACCATTACCATAGCTAACCAACCCCTAATGACTACTAACCTGTTCTCCATCTCAGTAATTTTCTCAATTCCAGAATATTACATATATTGAATCATATAGGATATGACATTTTGAGACTGGTTTTTTTACGCCCAACATAATGTACTTGAGATCCACTCATGTTGTTGTATGTTATAAACAACTTGTTTTTTCTTATATTTAGTGGGCAAAAAGAAGAAGAAACATACTTAAAATATTTGCCTTGATGGGATGTTTGATGTCAGTGGATTGACAATGTGGCCAGCATGATACTATCTCCTGTCTCCAACATAAAGAATAAAACATCAAGCATAGTGCATAATAAAGGCAGTCATGTTTCTTGCTGTTTTGTTTTTTTTTAATCATCTCAGGAACATCTACTGAGGCCTGATCCTGCTCTGGGATCCTTCTTCCCAGGTGAATAAATGTGAAGGCCTCACAATAGATGAGCCACTTAAAATGAGTTCAAAAAGTTCATTATATCACATTCACTATTTTCCCACTAAGCATGTCCTAAGGGAAATAAAGCCCCACTTTCAAGAAGTCTCTTACAGATTGATGGTGACAGAAGTGGGAGGTGGGGAAGGGGGAAATGAGTGAAGGTGGTCAAAAGGTACGACCTTCCAGTTGTAAGTAATTTCTGCGGATGTAGCATGTACTATGATGACTGTACTTAACAATACATTTAGAAGTTGCTAAGAGAATAGTTCTCCCAAGTTCTCATCACAAGAATAAAAAAGTTTGTAAGTCTGTGAGGTGATGGATGTTAACTAGATTTCTTGTGCTAATCATTTCACAATGTACACATATATCAAAGAATTCTGTTGTACACCTTAAACTGATAATTTTATATGTATATGTAAATTACATATGTAATTTACAGTATATGTAAATTACATATAACTGGGTCTGGAAGTCTTTTGTCTCCCAGACAAATAAGTCAAGAGTTTTTGCTCCTTACATCCAGCTACAGAGGGGCACCTGGGTGGTTCAGTTGGCTAAGCGACTGCCTTCAGCTCAGGTCATGAACCTGAAGTCCCAGAATCGAGTCTCGCATCAGGTTCCCTGCTCAGTGGGGAGTCTGCTTCTCCCTCTCTCCCTCCCCCTCTCATACTCTCTCTCTCTCTCCCTCGCTCATTCTCTCTCTCAAGTAAATAAAATCTTTAAAAAATACATTCAGCTACAGACTGGTCAAATAAGTTTAAACATCATTTGGGCATACTCCCCAGTTTCTCCTTACTGGAAATTAGGTTCATAAAATCTCTTTCCTGTTCTCAGAGTGTATCATGAAGGTTAATTGAAGAATGGGGGAGATGTGTTTTAAGCTCATCATTAAAAATATGCAATACAAATTGAGAACACTGATATCTTTTTTTTTCAAAGATTTTATTTATTTGACAAAGAGAAACACAGCCAGAGAGGGAACATAAGCAGCAGGAGTGAGAGAGGGAGAAGCAGGCTTCCCACAAGCAGGCAGCCCAATGCGGGGCTTGATCCTAGAACTCTGGGATCATGACCTGAGCTGAAGGCAGAGGCTAAACCACTAAGCCACGCAGGTGCCCCGCCATTTATAATTTTTTTTTATTGTTACTAAAATTTTTTTTTCCAGTGTTCCAAGATTCATTCCCCATTCCCCACACCCAGTGCTCCACGCTTTAGGTGTCCCCAGTACCCACCACCAGGCTCTCCCATCCCTCCACCCCCCTCCCTCCCAATCCCTCAGTTTGTTTTTGTGTCAAAAGTCTCTGTTGTTTCATTTCCCTCCCTAGATTACCCTAGTTCCCATTTACTTTCCTTCTCCAACTGTCCTCCAGTTTACCCCTCATGCACCGCAAGTGAAACCATGCGATACTTGACTTTCTCTTCTTGGCTTATTTCACTCAGCATAATCTCTTCCAGTCCAGTCCATGTTGCTACAAAAGTTGGATATTCATCCTTTCTGATAGAGGCATAGTATTCCATTGTATATATGTACCACATCTTCTTTATCCATTCATCTGTTGATGGGCACCTTGGCTCTTTCCACAGTTTGGCGGTTGTGGCCATTGCTGCGATGAACATTGGGGTGCATATGGCCCATCTTTTCACTACATCCGTATCTTTGGGGTAAATGCCCAGTAGTGCAATTGCAGGGTCATAGGGTAGCTCTATCTTTACTTTTTTAAGGACTCTCCACACTGTTTTCCAAAGCGGCTCCACCAGTTTACATTCCCAACAACAGTGTAAGAGGGTTCCCCTTTCTCCGCAGCCTCTCCAACACTTGTTGTTTTCTGTCTTGTTAATTTTGGCCATTCTGACTGGTGTAAGGTGGTATCGTAGAGTGGTTTTGATTTGAATTTCCCTGATAGCTAGTGACGCTGAATATTTTTTCATGTGTCTGTTAGCCGTTTGTATATCTTCTACGGAGAAGTGCCTCTTCATGTCTCTTGCCCATTTTTTGATGTGTTCATCTTCTTTTTGGGTGTTGAGTTTGAGTAGTTCTTTATAGATCTTGGATACCAGCCCTTTGTCTGTAGTGTCATTTGCAAATATCTTCTCCCATTCTGTGGGTTGCCTTTTTGTTTTCTTGATTGCTTCCTTTGCTGTACAGAAGTTTTTTATTTTGATGAAGTCCCAGAAGTTCATTTTGGCTTTTGTCTCCTTTGCCTTTGGAGACGTGTCTTGAAAGAGGTTGCTGTGGCCGATGTCAAAGAGGTTACTGCCTATGTTCTCTTCCAGGATTTTGATGGATTCCTGCCTCACGTTGAAGTCTTTCATCCATTTAGTGGTGAGAGTGGGCATCCTTGCCTTGTTCCTGATCTCAAAGGAAAGGCTGTCAGTTTTTTCCCATTGAAAATGATATTCACTGTGGGTTTTTCGTAGATAGATTTTATGAGGTTGAGAAATGTTCCCTCTATCCCTATACTTTGGAGAGTTTTGATCAGGAACGGGTGTTGTATTTTGTCAAATGCCTTTTCTGCATCAATTGAGAGTACCGTGTGGTTTTTCTCTCTTCATTTATTGATTTGTTCTATCATGTTGATTGTTTTGCGGGTGTTAAACCACCCCTGCATCTGTGGGATAAAACCCACCTGGTCATGGTGGATAATCTTTTTAATGTATTGTTGGATCCTGTTAGCAAGGATCTTGTTGAGAATCTTGGCATCCGTATTCATCAGCGATATTGGTCTGAAGTTCTCCTTTTTGATGGGGTCTTTGTCTGGTTTGGGGATGAGAGTGATGCTGGCTTCATAAAAAGAGTCTGGAAGTTTTCCT